>PVLA01008762.1:0-74492 GCA_004027455.1 Hydrochoerus hydrochaeris | reverse complement strand
CACACATGTGAACTACACAAGTTACAATTATCAGTACAAAACATTTCAAGATCCCCGTGCCCAATCCCCACATGTGGCGTCCTTTTCCTGGAGAAGCGATTGTCATAAGGCGTGGATGGACTAGGACGTGGCATGGACAGAAAAGGGCGCCGCAATTCAGGCCTTGTGGTGAATAGAACATCAAGGTGGGGAGATGTAGTGGGCAGAGCTTCTCACTTCATGGAAACCAGGAAGGAGAAAGGACAGGTCCTTGATACACCTCTCAAGAACACACCCTGAATGACCTCACCTTAAGCTAGGCCCGTTTCCTAAGGTGACAGCACCCCCCAGAGTGCCGCTGGCCAGGACCAGACCTTCAATGCGTGAGCTCTCAGGGGACATTTAGGGTCAAGTCACAGCAAGTATGTCATATTCTGCAGTGCTCAGGTGATGTTAGATCTCATGACCAAGTGGACCAGATGCTGGTGAACAGTGTGGGACAGCGGTGGTGGCTCCTGGCAGCAGCAGCTTTGGCGATGCTCAGGCTCTGAGGTGAACCAGCTTGGATGTCTGTCCCAGTTGCCAGGCAGGTTTGTTTCACACATAATCGCTTGGCCTGTTAGGTGTGCTGATCAAGTTGTCTTCTGCCTGGAATTCTCAGGCTGTTAAGAGTATGGATTTACCCTCAGGATCTTTGTCTTCATTTCCAAATGCTTGGAATCTTTTTTCAAGAATAATCTCTAAATTATTCTTGAATTATTCTTGAATATCTAAAATTAATAGATATGTATCTTGGTTCTTCTTAATGACTGCTTCAGCTCTGAGCACTAATGCACTGCTCTCATCCTGAACTCTGGAGCCAAGCCAAGCTAGCAAACTGGGCAGGTTCTCTGGTGAGAAATGTTGTATGGAATCTTTTAACTTTTTCTGGGTTTTGTTGAAAGCCCATGGATTGGTCTTATGGATGAGGGATGAATATAATGGCACATTTATATCTTTGAGCAAAAACTAAAATTTTGAATTTAGTTAAAAATTCTTTTAAAATAATGGAACCCTTTTTTGAAAAGCAACAGAAGAACCTCTGTTTAGAATGACTCAGGATGGGGCAGGATTGTGCGTTTGAGCACACCTGGGCAACTTTGTGGAACCTCTCAGAAGAAAATTTAATAAAGGACTCGGGGCTGGGGATGCACCCCACGCACGCTGCTTGCCTGGCAAGCACAGGGCCCTGAGTTTAGTTCCTGGTACCAAAAAATAAAAAAAGGACTGGAGCAGTAGCCCGGTGCAGACACGCTTGCCTCACCTGGACCCCAGGACCAGAGAGGGGAGGGAGACCGGCGTTTCTCACCAACACCTTTGAAAATTTGAATTTTAAAAAGATTTTCTTTTGAAAAATTTTAGATTGTATATCTACTTTCAAAAATGAATGTTGACTCAGGATGTCTTTATACTGTTTCAAGACCAAAAACTGAGGAAAGCTATTGGGAACACGCTGACTGGTCCTCCACTCCTCGTGCTGTTGGTTAGACCAGGGTTCTGGGATCCAAAGACAACAAACAGAAATGCAAGGGTGCTTAGAACGGGGTTTTATTCAGAGAAAGCGTGCATACTGGGAAACTCATTCCCTATTCGATCTCCTTTCTTGGGATCCCAGAAGATGTCTGGGAAATACTGGCACAGTTCTGGATGAGGCAACTTTGTGAGCTGTGTGGTGTGCATACTTGCAAACAGTGGAAATTGATTTACTAATAAAGAAGACTTTTTTCTCTTTACCTTGAAGTAACAGCCTTGAGTTTATTTAGCGACTTTCTCCTAGGCACACAGCAGTGTGTGCTCTCTGTGGAACATTCGGGAAACCCCGGAGCACACAGGGAGCTCAGTGTGCACAGACTGTGTTTTCCCGTCTCACCTCCTCTGTCCCTGACCATTCATTCTGCCTGTCCCTCCCCTGATTCACAGCCGCTGCTGACCTGGAGCCCAGGTCCTAGGTGATCGGCTACCTGCCGCCAGCTCCCACAGTCTGGTCTCACTTCCTCGCTCTCCAGTAATCTGTGGTGGCCACAGGGATTGTCACCTTTCCTTGCAACGTAGCAGGCTCAAGTCGCCAGTGAATTCTCTCTAGCCACAGCAGCAACTGCTGCCACCCTTGCCCTCCCGACCACCCTGACTGCCTGAATCCTTGCTGCCAGCTCCCAGTTCCTGCTGGGAACTGTGAAAAGGAAATTAAAATTTTAAATAGAGCCTGACAAGCACACCCTCAATATCAGGCAAACATGTCCAGACAGGCCTGATAACATTTCTTCCTTTGTGTAACCCCCGTCTTTTCTGCCTTTGTATAACTGATGGCCTTGCAAGGTAAACCTGAAGTGTTTAAACTCCCTTAGCAACCCAAGATGTCACCCAACCTTCTAATCACAAGGCACCAAATCTGCCTTTGACCTCCCTGCTTCATCTCCCCACAGAAGCCCTGGGACAACTCTTAGGGAGAAGTCCCAGTCATGCCCACCAGTGTAATAAACTGCTACCTAAACGTCCTCAGTGCTGCTTCTCCCCGTGTTTGGTCTGTTTTCCATAAGAGCTGTGCCCAAGCACTGCATTCAGACTGGGCTTCTCTGAATCCCCAGTGGATCTTCAAGGCTGTGTGCCAGGCCCTGGTGATGTTGCCCTCCTGTCCTCGCACACACACACACCTTCTCTTGTCACTCAGGACCACGCTGTTTGCCTGTTCCCTTTCTTCAGAGGGCCTCGCTCTGGTCACAAAGGTACCTGTCCACTAGCCCACCAGCTGCTCCCACAGCACAGGAAGTCACAGAAGTCGCAGGAAGCCCGTGCTGCCCTTTCCCTGCCTGCAGCCCCGCTCTGCCAGGTTACTTTTCTTGCCTTAAAAACTGTGCTGTGATTTCTCCTTTCTTTAGAACACACCCACAGTGCCCGTGCCCAGCCCACGCTCAAAGCAGACCCTGCAGGGGTTCTCCTACTGCAGGAGGGGACCAGCGCCCTGCAGTGAGAGGAACAGAAGCCTTGGCTCCAGCCAGCTGGGGTGGAGGACGGGTGAAAGAGAAACAGTCATGTGGAGCACTCACGGTGTCCCCAGCTGTGTCCAGGCCCCTCCAGAGGCCCGTGAACCTTGTATGCAGGGTCCACACCTGATCCACTGTAGCACAGTCTGTTCTGCACTCCTGCCGCCACTGGGATCTTCTGAGGCCAGGAGAGAACCAGTCACTTGTGCTGCGTGGGGAGCAAGGTTCCTGCCCACAGCCTGGCCCACAGATCTTCATTTGTGAATTTATTTTGGTAGAGTCACTGTCACTTTTTATTTATTTTAAAATGTCAAAAACATCATCAAAAACTGAGAACCACAAACTTGGAAATGGTGTCTGCTACATCATATAACAATAAAGGAGATCTCTGTCATCTCTGTATCATCTCTGTCTCTACCATCTATATCTCTGTCATCTCTGTCTCTACAATCTCTATCTCTACCATCTCTGTCTCTATCTCTACATCTCTGTCTCTTATTTCTAACTCTTTCTACCATCTCTATCTCTGCCTCTGTCTCTTCTGTCTCAATCTCATCTCCAACTCTCTTTATCTCTGTATTCATATCCATATCTATATCCACATACAACACAGATGTATATATAATCTATAAGTCCATAAAAATCAATCCAGTTTAGATGATCAAAAAATATGAACCAATGATTAAAAGAAGAGAAAACACAAATGACCACCGGACACGTGGAAGCAGTCTTCAGTGAACAGCACGGCAGAAGCAAAGCCACCATAAGCTGCCCCTTCATGCCGGTCACATCGCCGGTGCTGAAAAGCCAACAGCTCCCTTGGGTGAGGATGGGGTGGCTCAGGGAGCCCCATTCGCTGCTGAGAGGAGTGTAAGTTGGTGCAGGTACTCCAGTGAGCAGCTGGTGATTTCTATAAATTTTGGATGTTCACACAGTTTATTCCAGCAATTCAGATTTGTATCTGTGTCCCTAAAGAGTCTCTTGCACTTGTACCTGAAAAGCACAGAGGAGAGTTTTCAGAGCAGCGCTATTTAAAAACAAACAAAAAAGCAATATTAGATAAATTGTGGTATAGTCACATAAAGGAATCCTAAATAGAGAAATAAACTAGAATCATTAGGATAAACCATACAAAATTGTCATTCTAGTCTACATAGGCTAAATAGCAACAGTTCCACCTGGTTCAGAAACAGGAAGCTGAATAAGTAGAAGACACACACATGAAATAAGATTCACACATTGTCAGGAATACACATGCCTCATGAGTTTGTGTGTACATGCAGGTGTGCAGGGCGATGAATGAGAACCAGCAGCGGCTGCCTGGTCCACTGGGCAGACTCAATGCAGGGACAGCTGTGTGGAGCAGGTCTCAGGTGCATGGGTCATGCTCTGTCTCCTCCTCACTGAGCAGTGGATGTGGCGTTCTCTTTCTGACTTCTGTGTGCTGCAGCTGAGACTCTAATGGGTCACCAGATTGGATGGCTGCTTGGCTGGGGGATTGAGTGTGCCACTGTTTACCCTCTTGTGTGGGGCAAAATCCACTTCTCCAACTCAGCGTTTGCCTGTATGCTTGGGGGTGATTATTCCCATGATAGTGGGAATGAGAATCAGAGTCTCTTTTTATTGTGCTTGGCCATCTCTGTCGTAAAATAATCATCTCAGTACCAACCCTGGAACAGAAAGTCAGACTGCAGACAAAAAACTCCCAAGATGGAGCCCAGCCTGGGGAACTGAGAAACTTAGTAAGAACCTGTCTCAAAACAAAAATTATAAAGGGGACTTGAGATGTGCCTCAGTGCCAAGCCCTTGGTTCAGTCACTAGCACCACAAACCTGCGTGCTATAAGTCATGAAGCCTGCGTGAAGCTGGCAGGAGGAGCACACGGGCCCAGGTGCTGGTGCTGGCAGTGTAACAGCGTCACCATGTCACTGATGCCTGTGAACCATGCCTGGGTAAAGACCACACTTCTCTGTTGTGTAATTCTACCATAATAGAAAGACATGTGAGGATTCAGAAGGTAACATTTAATGTGTAAGTATGAAGAAACAAGGCCTTTAATACATTTGTAAAGCTAAACATACTTTCAGAAATGTATCAACAAAGAATTTGTATGAGTCAGGAAAAAGAGATAGAAAGTTTATCTGCATTCCTGTACACCGACAACAAATTCACCAAGAAAAAAAAATCAGGAAAGAGGTTCTCTTTACAATAGCTCCAAAAAATTTAAATATCTGGGAATCAACATAACCAAGAAGGTGGAAGACTTTGGTAATAAAGATTACAACACTCCAAACAAAGGAGTTGAAAAGAATAATAGAAAATGGAAAGACATCCCTTATTCTTAGAGGAGTAGAACTAATGTGAAAAAGGCAATACCACCAAAGGTGACATATAAATTTAATGCAATCTCTATTAAAATACAAACAAAACCCTTGAGACAACTAGAAAAAAACAACCCCCCAATCCACATGAAATCAGAAAAGACCAAATTAGCTAAAGCAACCCTGGGCAGAGGGAGCAAAACTGGAAGGATCACAACATTGATTTTCAAGTTATATGACAAAGCTATGGTAACAAAAACAGTATGGTACTGGTACAAAAACAGATATGTAGATCAATGGGCCAGAAAAGAAGGGACAGAAACAACCAACATGTACCTACAGCTGCCTGATTTTTGACAAAATGGCTAAAAATGTATGTTGTAGAAAAGATAAATCTCTCTAACAAATGGATCTAGGAATCTCTTATCCTATACTAAAATCAAATCAAAATGGATCAGAGATCTAAATGTAGACAGAAAATTTGAGCTGCTGAAAGGTAACATAGGGAAAACTCTTTAAGTTATAAGGCAGAGACTTCTTGAACAGAATCCAATAGCATAGGAAATAATTTTGATTTTCAACAAATGGGACTATATCAAATTGAAAGGCTGCAAAAGACAACTTACATAATGAGGGGAAAAACTTGCTAGCTTCTTTTCTGAGAGAGGACTAATATCTAGAATATATAAAGAATTAAGAAAGTTAACTGCTCCCCAAAGACCCAATCCAAAATTGTCAAATAAACAATTAGACATTTCATAAAAGAAGAAGTACAAATGGCCAAAAAGTGTAAGAAAAAAATGCCCATTTTAGTCATTAGGGAAATACAAATCAAAACAACTTTGAGATTCTATCTTACCCCAGTCAGAGTGACTTTCACCAAGAGCACAAATTGTAGGGCGTGGGTGAAGCTGGAAACTGATTACACATGTGGGGGTGGGGCCAGCCATGTAAACTAGCTGCTTCAGTCCAGAGAACACCAAGCCCAGAGATAATCCAAGCAAGGGGATGCTAGGCAAATGTGTCATGTGACGCCAAGCTGCCAAACATGTAAATAAATGCCCTGCATTGGTTGAGCAGTTCCTTTCCTCCCACCCAGAGAGAGGCCTCCACCTGACCTCAGCTTTCTGTGTATCTTTATCTTATCTTATTTCTCCCTCCTCTCACTATCCTTCTCCCTGGGAACTTTGAGAGCTGTGCTGGATGTGGCAACAAACAGCAATGGATTCTGGTGAAGAAGCAGGAAACAGGAACCCTCTTGTATTGTTGATGAGGTAAACTAGTACAGGAACTATGGAAATCACTATGGAAATTTCACACAGAACAGAACTATAGCTAGAAAGGCCATTTGGTCCAGTGTGCCAGTCGGCTCTCCTATGGAGCTACAGGACCAGAAAGCCACAATTTAAAGGAGCAGATGTTTAACCTGGCTCACAGTTGAGGGGATCTAGTCCATGTTAGCTGGCTCCAAGCAAGAACATCATGGTGGAAGGGTATAAAAGAACAAAGATAGTTATTTCATGGCATCAGGGAAGCAGAGCAAGGGAACAGTGCCAGAGAAGAAAGGGCAAGGGTACAGATAGGGATCCTAAGGCCATGTTTCCATTACTCACCAAGACATGCCCGGAAGGTTTCATCTCCCAAGCAGTTCCCCAACCTAACCATATTGGCTCAGTCAAGCTTAACCACCATGCCCAGCTATGGCTCTTTTGGGTATGTTCCAGAGAGAGAGAAAGGCATCGTGACACAGTGATACACACATGCCCAAGTTGATAGCAGCTAACTTCAAAATAGCCAAGCTGTGGAAACAGCCTAGATGACCTTCCACGTATGAGTGAATAGAGAAAATGTGACATGTATTCACAGACATAAAAAGAATGAAATCATGTCATTTGTAGGAAAACAGATAGAAGTTGAGGCCACTGTCCTAACTGAAATATGAGGTGAGGTGTGACAGAAACATTGATGAGTGTTTGGGTTTTAGCCATTGCAGTTAAAGACACACGGCCATTAATCGCCTTTGAAATAGAGCCCCTTCCTTTCAGCGCACCATGCTGTCATTCCTGCCACTTTCTGGAGCAGTTCTGGAAGTCCTCCTGAGACTGGACGACAGGGCGAGAGACTCTTCGGGGAGAGAGACACCCTCCGCACTGTGATGCCATCATCACTGTATGGAGAACCAACCAGAAGAGTTCTGCTTTCAGTCTTTCCTTCGAGGTCAGCACTGTTTGCAGGAACAATCAGAAACTGAGCTTTTCAATCCTTAATTTGCTCTGAAGATTGGAAACAACCATCACGTTCTACAGCCCTACCCGGCAGACAGTCACCACACCCTACACTTCTCCAGCTTTATCTCCAGCAGAAAGCTGTAACTCCTTTTCACTGAATTTTTCCCCATTTTGACCTTTTCTTCTGCAGCCCCACCCCCCTTTTATGCTCATGACCCTGTCAAAGACCTCATCGCCTGTGTGAGAGATCCTGTTCTGGCCTGTGCCAGGCTGTCCCTCTCAGGTTGGATTTGAAGTAAACGTGTCCTGTTGAGCTCATCCCGTTTGTTTTCTTTTTCCTAACAGAACTAGGAGTGGGTCACTGACTTGACTATACCCGACCACGTGGTTCAGAAGCCTGTGGATCTGGCTGTGGGAGGAGTCTGGAAAGGTTTGGAGGTGCTGGCTAGAGAAGTCCTGATTCCAGCAGCTGGTAAGTGGCAGAGCGAGAATTATTATGGCCTGATAACCCTAGAAAAAAGCCTGAAAGAATAAAAATAATAATGGTTGTCACCCAGGGAGGCACCGATGCAACCCAGGGAGAGATTTCACTTTTTAAAATCACTACCTCAGCAAATAAACAGTTATAAACTACGGCTTCTTATTTTATTTTTGGACCTGTAGGTACTTTTCAAAGAAAAGTAGAAGGTGGCCAGGAGCTGCCCGTGGACCCAGGAGCGGGAATTTCTGGAGCACCTGCTTCCTGTGTGAGAACAGAGGTCAGCAGCAGAGACTACTCCACTCACTTTCCAGAGCGACTGTCTGGGTAGTGGTTTCCATGGCAAAGAGTGAGGCTCTGGGAAGCAAAGGAGGGTGGTGAAAGTCTCTTCTCCCAGCTGGCTGCTTTGGGCGGGGCGGACTGCCGGTCGGGCCAGCTGCCTGAGTCTCTTCTCCAGAGGCTGGGCTGCGGGTCCAGAAGAGGTGGAGGGAAGGCCCACCGGGGTGCTGACACTGGGCTCCACTCACTGCCCCTCCTCTTTCTGGGAGCAGCCCCTGGGCGCAGCCACATTCGGGCTGTGGGGTGGTCGTGAGCCTGAGGCAGGCCTATGTTTTCCAGAGAAGGTCTGAGGAGAAGAGAAGTGCAGGCACCAAAGCTGTGCTCTGTCCAGGTGAGGTAGACATTGGAGCGGGGCAACCCGGTTAAGCAGCTGTGAAGTGCCTGCCAGGCACGCAGACCCAAGACACAGGTGCAGAACACAGTCCGAGCTCCAAAATCTGTACCTGGGCCAGCAGAAAAGTGCCACTTTTAACTCGTCGTTTACGTATGGCATCAAACCAAGTGTGCCTGTGACCGGGCAGCTTCAATCTGATGTCAGAACCGGGTAAGTCAGGAGCATAGGTAGTGGGGTTTTGCCTTTACTGAAGGCAAGAAAAGAAGTACGCTGTGCACAGCGAGTGGGCCGCACTGGAAGGGAGAGCACGGTGGCCGTGAGGTCGTTTGTGTCTCCTGCTCCTCAGGCCGACATCCAGCTCATCCTCCTAAAACCCTGCTCACTCTCACATAGGAACTGAAGATAGCTCCTTCTGGCTCGTGCCAGGTGTGAGGCTTGGGAGCTGTTTTTTCTGTCCCTGTGTGCTAGTTCTCTGTGACGGACAGGCCAGGCCCACCTACCCAGCCAGTTGGCCAAGCCTCCATCTCCTGCCTGAAGGCCAGGTGAGTTTCTAACAGGGCAACCATCCCGGACGCCTTGCTTGCCCGAGGGAGATGCAGTCTAGGAATCCCAGGGCCAGGGGCCTTGCTGTGATCCTCAGGGCTGCTCCCACTCTGGAGAGCCTCCTTCTGTTGCACCTCCAATAAACGCAAATCCTTGCTTCCTTTCCCATATGTCTTGTCCAGTTCTTTGTTCAGGACACCAGGAGCCTAGAAAGAACTTCTTCAGCTATGGATGTCCAAGATTGTTTAGAGAATGTTCGGGAAGGAGTGAAATCAGAAATTTTAGAGAAGTATTAAGAGGAGTCAGAAATCAGTGATTCTATTTTATTTTTTCAGAAAGCAGTGATTTTCAAGGTATATAAAGGAATTCTTTTGGTTCTTACTGGTTCTGTGCTTTTTTGATCTGGGAGAATTGAGACGTGTGGGCACAGAGGAGACTAAGATTCATTACCACTTTTTTTTTTTTTTTAACTAAATGAATCTATTGTTAGGTTGATTGGAAAGAGACAGGACCACAGCATTCCTTTTTCCTCTTCTGAGAGGAGGCCTTGCTATGCAGGCCAGGCTGCCTTGACCTTGCCACCCTCTTGTGTCAGCCTCCAAGTGCAGGGCCACCGCCTGTTCCCACGCCCGGCCTCCGCGGCATTCGTTACCTTACCTCCACTTCCCAGTACTCCCCATGTTGCCAGTTGAATTCCTCAGCTGCTGCTTCTGGTATCAGTTCCAAATTCTATATAATATGCTTATGTTTTTTGACTAATCAAATTTATGTTACTTAGGTCAGGATTATGAATTGTATTCCAGTCTTCTATAAGCTGCACTGATTTTCTGTCTCCTCATAAGTTCCTGGATCGGCACATTACACCCCCAGCGTGATTATGGTCTTCCTGCCATTTCAGCGTGACCTTGCTTTGTACCTTTCTCCATTCCTATGTCCTCAGTGTCTCCATGTCCTTAGGCCTGAAATGTACCTGTTTAAGCAGTATATTGTTCTTTAGAAAATCCAACCTAGTCTTTTAAAATTGTAATACTTAGTGTACTGTAGCTAAATGATTTAGTGTCATAATTGGACTTACAACTTCTGTCTTTCTCATTGTTGTTTATTTGTGGCATCAGTCATTTTCTTCTGCTTCCGTTGCAGGGCGCTTGGGCCCCTGTGCTCTGTACTGTCCAGGAGGCCTGGGAAGGGGAAGTGGTGCTGGCTGCACGGGCCTCAGGCTGCTGTGAGTCGCTGCTGTGTTCAGCTGTGCTGGGCCTTTTGCAGCATGGCAGACGGGGAGCAGGACACGGTGACATGCACAGCTCCCTGCTGAGTGTGCCCAGTCCTCTTGGGCTCCTTCTTTTCCCCACGGAAAGGGCTGAGTGACCTCCTAGTGTCAGGTGTGCATGTTCTGTCCATTCTCCTGGGGTGAAGAAGGAGGGCAAGGGCAGTGCCCTCAGCCTGGGGCTCTTTGGAGAAGCAGTTTGTCCCTAAGATACAGAATTCTAACTCTTAAAGATCACTCTGCCCTGTCAGTTACACTTTCTTCACTTCCTTTAGATGAATTAAGTAATTTTAAAAAGTTCATATACATCAAGCATCCTCAACCTGAAACCCAAAATGGTTCAAAATTTGACATTTTAAGCACTGACACTGCTCTCACGTGAAGGTGCCGAGCCCTCCCTTCCCTTCGGTCAGCTGTGAGCACCACAGCACCCTTGGGGTTACCCGTGCTCCCATAACCCTGAGACAAGGAGCAGCTCTAGCCACTCCTTCCCTATCCAGGCACACGCTCCTGCCAGCCTACTGAGTGTTGGGCGACATTGCCCAGGTCGCTGACATCGGTGAAGACAGGCAGCGGGAGGCACCTAGGACCAGGGTGTCTGACCCATCAATACCAGAAGCCTGGCCCACCCTGCTTTTGTCCTTCTGTGGTTCCTGCTGCTTCCCCGAGACCTTCAGTAAACCAGCGAGGTTTATGGCCTAGCGAGCCGTGTGCTCTCGGCCGTTCTTTCCTTCTTTTGCACGAGAACTTAGACTATTTTGGCCCACTCAGCTGTAACAGAAGGTTGCAGTCAAAATGCAGACGTGCTGAAAATGTCTTAGGAAATTAGGTCCAGGCTATGTGGAGGAGATGTACACAAACACTAATGAAATCTGTGTTTAGACTTAACTCCCATCCCATGTGTACACACACAAATATTCCCCCCCAAAAAAGTGAAATGTGAAACTCCTGTGGTCCTAAACATTTGGGATAAAGAGCACTCGACCTACATTGCTCACGTGAATAACTTGTTCCTTGCATATTCTGATAGCGTTCCTGCAGTGGTTGTTTTGTTATCAGGGGTGAAAGTGTTCTCGCTAGGTTTCTGGCACTCGTGCATGGTGAACGTGGATGTGGTGTGTGAGGAGACAGAATGGCAGCGGGTCCAATGAGGTTTAATCAGGCGATGGTGCTCGAGAGTGCGCAGTCTTGCACAGGAGGAAAGGAAGTGGTAAGAGTGCCGAAGGCGTTGGGTTGAAGAATTCAAAACGTTGCACCAGCACAGACACCTCCCACTGGGCCTCCAGAACATGACGGTGGAATGGGCGCTGGGTCCTGTCAGCTGTATCTATCACTCCTGTCCTGTCTCACAATCACTCCACTGCAACTGGATGCAAGAGACACAGTCCATCCTATGCATGAGCCTTCTGTGAGCTCCTGCAGGAAGTTCACTGTAGATCATGCTGGAGGACCCGGCACACATGCAGGTAGCTTTGCAACTTAAGAATTAGGCTGTAGGACAAAGGTCAGGGGTTGGCCTTGGGCGTTGCCCAGGTTCAGGTGAGCCGAGGAAGTGGTTCCAGAGCTCCTGTACCAGTGCCTAGGTTAGTTTCACCTCCATGGCCCTGCCCCACAGCGTGGACTTTGGTATGTTTTCACACATACACTTGCACAAGCACTCACACTGCACACCTGGGAGACCATCCCCATCAAGATAATGAACATAATCATTACTTCCAAAATATTCTGTTTGCCCTTTCGATTTCTGTTCTCCTGTTGTCATCAGCACAGGAAAATGGAACTTTAAGATATCTCCTCCTTTCTCGGAAGGAAAACAGCTTCTCCAAACTTCCTCAGGCCTAGGGCATAAACCGCCAGGCTGTTCTCAACCCAGACAAATGCACAGAACATGCAGACTCTGGGGCCAGGAGACCAAAGTGAAGTTTCATTTCTGCAAGTGAGGAAGGGGAGGAGAAGGCAAGAGGGTGAGTCACTCTGGTCCATGCTCACTTGGCCTCCTCACTTGGCCTCTTCACTTGGACACACTCGTGACCTGAGGCAAACAGGGCCCCTCCACCTCCTGCATGTGTGCCGGGTCCTCCAGCATGATCTACAGTGAACTTCCTGCAGGAGCTCACAGAAGGCTCATGCTCTGGGTCAGCCCTTCTTCCTTCTCACCTGGACGACTGGCCTCCTCTGACCTGTCCAGTGGAGAGAAAATGAGCCCTAGTGCAAGGAACTAAGTGGCTGCTGGTGCTGCCCCTCCCACCCCGCCCCTTTCTAGGGGTTTAGTGCTATGGATTTCCCACTAGATACTGTTTTGGTGGCATTTCTGATCATTTTAAATGTTTTATTTTAACTCAATAATTACTACCTTTTTTGTTTTTTGGAGACAGTGTCTCGCTATGTAGTTCAGGCTGGACTTGAACTCACTGGATAGTATAGGCTGGCCTCAAATTCATGGTAATCCTCCTGCCTCAGCCCCCCAAGTGCTGGAATTACAGGTGTATGCCACCTGTGCATGCCCAGCTCCTAATTTCTTTTTAATTTTTTTGATCCACTTATTTACAAGTGCATTATTAATCTGCAAGTATTTGGAGAATTTTCCATACCTTCTATTGTCTAGGCTGGTAACAAATTCTTGGCCCCATAAAATCAGATATCCAGTTACTCATCCACAGATTTTTGCTGATAGAGTGAATATCATTGCATTTGTGATTAATGACCTAATCATCTCACCAGAGGGCAACAGGTAAATACGAACATTTTATTGAGAAATCCAGTCAGGCAAATGGGCCTAGTGGGGAGAGAAGGAAGGAGTAGCCAGTGTGAGGTGGACACAGGGTTGGTTTTTAAGGAGCGGGGAGAGGAGGCTGGGATGAAGGTCATGGGAAAGTTGATACACAACTCCTGCATATTATGATCTAATACGTACCATACACACAAGGTTCCTATGTGGGGCCTTGTGGAAGCCCCAAGGAGGCCTGGGCCTGTGGAAGCGGTGACAGAGAGAACCGCTCTGGGGACAAGACAGAGGCTGCAAGTCTGTTTTATTGTGGGGGAGGAGTGATATGTTAAAAGAGAAGCAACCCTTGAGGGAGGCACCTGAGGTGTGGCAGCCAGGCAGAGTGAGTCACTTGATGTGTCAAGGACTCTCAGAGTCTGAGTCTGCTCACACTCTGTCCTCTGCTAGGGCTGCCAGCCAGGCCTCTGGGCCTCTTACCCCCACACCTATGCATGTGTAGTAGTGCTGACTTCTATATTAAGTATTTTGGCATTTCAAAATGGTTTATGTGAATGCATGATACTTTTATATCAGAAGAAATTAGGGCAGACTTAGTGGGCTATTGTAAGGACCCAGGTTATTATAAGGGCGCACATAGGTAGAGCAGAGGGCTGGTGTCTTCAGGCCTTCTCGGGGACACCTGGGGCAGCAGAGCTGGCTGGGGAAGAGGCCATGACCTGTGAATCACAGGACCCTGGACCCATGTGCAGAACAGTTCCCAAAGCCCTGGACGTGGGCTTCTCACAAGAACCCGAGCAGGTGTTCACAGGATGGGCTAGACCCACCCTCACCCAGAGGAGGGACCCCAGCACTGCCTCTCAGGGTCTGTGAGTAGAAATTCTCCCGGGCCTCCTTGAGACGGGGATGTCCAAAAGGACAGCGACACCATGAGGAAGGAGCTGGCTATGTGGCCCTCCCACAGCAGACTCTCTGTGTCTCCAGGGTGCACCTTCCCTCTTCTTCTCAGCCCAAGCTCACTCTGCAGAGCCAGTTTCTCCCTCACTCTTCACTCTGATTTTTCCAAATAAACTTTGCTACCATTTTTCACTGATTTCATTAAATTTCTTTGTGATGGGCAGAACCTGGAACCAATTCCAGAAGGAGAAGTAAGCACCACAAAACCTGGAAATGTTTATTTGGTGAGCCAACTTTCAGGAGGAGCTGCCTAGTAACACAGGAATCTCCACACTCAGGGGCCCAGGAGCACAGCCCCCCACCCCAGTGGGACCCTGAGATGCTGCTTGGCTCCTGCCTGGCACCCTCTGCTTTGCAGGCCACCAGGCTAACAGGCAGGAGCAGCAGGTGCTGTCCTGTGGTGCTGTCTCTGGGGGCGGGGACAGCTTGGTGGCCTTCCCTGCTCTCCCTCCTGGCCTGCAAGGATCAAGGCTCAGCAAGGTTTCAGCTCTGCTGCTCCATAGTAACCTCAAGGTCTCCTTTGACCCAGTGGCATCGCAGAAACCGTCCTGGAGAGCATGGTCTTCAACAGGCAGTGAACAAATGTTCTCAGTAAATGACCACGAGCAAAGGCAGAATGTCCTGGGCCCCAACTGGAAACCAAAACTTCATCTAACAGAAGTGCTCATTAATGGCAAAGATTTCAGAATTGTCAAATTGTACTTTGATTAATTAGAATTTCAAGCCAGGCGTGGTGGCTCACGCCTGTAATCCCAGCACTCGGGAGGCTGAGGCAGGAGGATTGTTGCGAGTTTGAGATCACCTGGGCTACAAAGTGAGCTCAAGGCCAGTCTGAACTGCATAGCGAGACCCTGTCTCAAAAAGACAAAAAAAAAATTGGAACTTCAAAGTGCCGAAAAGTCCACAAAATTAATAGGGTATCCCAAAGATGGGGGAAGGGACGAAAACAGAAAACTCCACTGAAACACACTGGAACCAGGACAGCAAAGTCAAGAGGACAGGCATTTCCTGGTGGAGAGTTTGTTCTGTTAGGAGCGTTACACCTGCCTTTCCCATGTAACTTTGTAGCCCCGAGTTCATTCTTTTCTCTTTTTTTGGAGACAGAGTCTCTCTATGTAGTCCAGGCTATCCTCAGATTTCCAATAATCCTCCTGCCTCAGCTTCCCCAGTGCTGGGATTTCAAGCATGTGCCACCATACCCATTTTAGTGTTAAATTCTTTAATAGATCAGGAGATCTTTCTCCATTCTTTTTCTGGAAGAAGTGAGGTAGGACGTAGAACAGGGACAAGTAAAACACAAACGCTGTGGGGCAATGACGAAGAGACCAGCTAGAGCCAGGAAAGCTATGTCACAGTATCAGAAAGCCAGCGTGCACCTGGGTCACCAGCTTGTCAAAATGATCCTAAAATTGATGGTACAATTGTAGTGTATGTTGTTGTTTATTACTGACTTGAGAGTTTTTCATTGTTTAAAAAAATCAACAAATGGGATAATATCAAATTAAAAAGGTTCTGCACAGCAAATAAAACAGAACTGGGCGTGGTGGTGTACACCTGTAATCCCAGCACTCAGGAGGCTGAGGCAGGAGGGTCACCATGAGTTCAAGTCTACATAGCAACAATAAATAAATAAAAATAAGAGTGAAGAGACAACCTACAAATGGAAATTTGTTTTAGCTACTCCCCTTGCAGAGGTATAACCTCTAGAATCTCCAAAGAACTAAAAAAATGAAAGACTTCCCCCAAAATGAAAGACCCAGTCAAAAACGAACCACTGAAATGGAATAGACACATCCCAGGAGAACAAATGTCCAATAAATACACAGAAATGTTCAATATCTCTGACCATCATGGAAATGTAGATTAAACAATAAGAAGTTTCCACCTACTCCAGAAAGAATGATGATCATCGAGAAATAAAGGATGGCAAATTGCTGCAAAGACTGCTGGGAAAAGGACCCTTTTCACTGTTGGTGGGACTGTAAAGCACAACCAGCATGGAAATCAGTATGAAGAATCTTCAGGGAACTAAACTAGAAATTCCATTCAACTCAGCTATTTCCCTTCTTGGAATCTTCCCAAAGGATTTAAAGGTGTAGTGTTACAAAAACACAAGTTTACAGCAGCAGACCTCAAAATAGCTCAATCTTAGAAGTGGCCTATTTGTCCATCAACATATATATGAATTTTTAAAACGTGATATTTATATATAATAAAGTACTACTGTGCCATAAAGGAAAAATTTGAGTCTGTTTTAGGAAATACATCTTGAGACCATAGCATTATGTGAAATAAAAGAGATATACCACATTAAATATTATATAGGTTCTCTTGTATGAGGTGCACAAAATATAAATAATTAAAAAAAAAAAGACAGTAGGAAACAGAGAGATCTTTTGCAAATGAGAAGAGGATCCAGAGATGGAGGGAGAGGGGGAAAGAAAGGAGGTAAAATTAAGATATCTGAAGTGCATGTATCTAGCCTTTAAAATGAATTAAAGTATTATGTACTGAAAACATGTAATAATAAAATATTTTTAAAAATAAAATTAGAACAGATGAATCAGGGCTAAGATAAAACTTCAGCCCAGCCCCATCATACCGTAATGATAAGGGAGCAAAAATCAGAGCAGAAGCACTTGAAAAATTTAAATTTTGACCTGCAAGGAACCAAGTGTGAAGTTGGGGCCAAAGCAAATATGGCTGCTGAGGAGGAGATCAGCACCACTGAAAGGAAACTTTGAATTGGGACCTGAAGAAAGATACCTTCAGGGCATCTCGGAAATCAGCAAGACCTCACCCACTGCAGGCTGGAGGGTGCAAGAGTGAAACTGTTTGTTTACTAGGAAAACATCTGAGATCACTGCAAGCCAAAGGCCAGCTAGGAAGTTGGTTCAATCATTCATTTCACAGCTCAGTCATTAAAGTGCTCGGAGGCTTCTGCAGCTGGCCCAAGGCAGCTAGCTGTCCATTACTTGAATGCCAGTCCACCTTGGTGCTAGGTAATGCCAGTTTTACAGACATGCAGGTTGCAAGGATTATGCAGCAAGAGAAGCTCCTGCTCAGATTTTAAAGAAAGGCAGTGTGCCTCTGATAGGGCAGTGTGGGAAGCTTTGGCAGCAAAGCTGAATGTGCAGCGGAGACCCCAGGAAGTAGAAGATGCCAGGACCTCGAAACACCTACTGAGGAAAGCTGTAAGCAGTGAGTGGAGTCAGTGCAAGGGAGGGCATGTGGGCGGCAACTGGCAAACTTGTAGGGGCAGGGCTGCACCAGCGCACTGGAGCTCATATCTTACCACTGTGTGACTGACTGCCAGATATGCAGCAACAGGACTGGTGGGTGCCACTCTCACTTTGATCCTGTTCTTTTCTATCTTTTATTTCTCTTTTGGAACGGAACCATTATCGTGTGCACCTGTATGTCAGTATTAAGTAACTTGCTTTTTAAATTGTACAGAAATTTGCAGCTATGAGTTTGTCTTGAGTCTGAGAAGATACTTAACTTGGACTTCTGAGAAATGCCAAAACTATTGAGACTTTTGGGAAGGGATTATTGCATTACCAGTTTGATGCAGAATAGGTGTATCATGTGAAGCATAATTGTGAACCTATGTTTATTTGGAGATTCAACATGATTTAAGGAAGTGTGATTAGGTGTCAAGTTGACAAGGGTGGACTTAGCTCAGTAAATCTTGGTCGTCAATTGGATTGGACTCCTGGAGAGGTGCCTGGGTCATGGGGTGCTCTACTCACCAGTGGCTTAATCCCCTGGTGGTTCCCAGTTGATATGCTGTGTTAGGCAGTGGGGGCCTTGGAGATGGGCACTGGGGCTGCCCCTGCAGGTACACTCTCTGGTGTTCTTCCCCTGCCTTCTGCTTCCTGGATACCATGAAGCAAACAGCTTCACCTTTCCACCATGATACTCAGGTCTTGGAGCCGGTCAAATGTGGACTGGAACTTCTGAAAGCATGAGGCACATGGCTATCTCCTTTAACTTCTAAGTGGTGGGCATTGTGTCCAGCAACAGGAAAGCTGAATAATATAAGGATGTTACATAATGATAAAAAGATGGATCTACCAATCAATAAACATACACTAACAGCAGAGTACCTAAATAGATAGCAGACATTGACAAAAAAAACAGGGAAAAATAGCAATACAATTAAAGTAGGCGACTTCTGTTTAAGTTTCACTTTACATGAAGGATAGAACATTCAAACAGAAGACCAGTAACAAAATGGAAGACTTCAGCAACACTCTAGAAAAAACAAACCTAACAGAAATATACGGAACATTCCATACAACAGCTGTGGAATACAAATTCTTCTCAAATGCATATGAAACTTCTTCAGGAAGGATCTCATGTTAGGTCACAGAACAAGTCATAATATATTTAAAACACTAAAATCATACCAAAGATCTTTTCTGACCACATTGGAATGAAACTAGAAATCAAAAGAAGAAGGAAAACTGGAAAAGTCACTGTCTTGGTTATTTTTCTTGTTGCTAAGACAGAATACTCAGCACCCAAGGTGAAAGGAGGAAAGGTTTATTTCAGTTCAAAGTCCAAGGTCTGTGCCAGTCCATAGTCAGCAGCTCCAAGGCAGGGAGGTCTGGCAGAGGTGTGTCATAAAGGAGAAACGGTCCATGGCAGGCAAGAGACAGGAGAACAGCAAGCAGCAAGCAATGGCAGACACAGCCTACTTGCCCTTAGGGTGGGAAGAACTCACACCCAGGTTGAGATGCTCTTAACCCCAGCATCACACAATATAGATACAGCCACTTCTGAAAAGCCCCACTTATGACAGCATGAGGCTCTTTGGGACACCTAAATATAAGCCATAACAGTCACAAATATGTGGAAATTAAAGAACGGACTCTTGAACAATAGCAATTAGATCCAAGAAAAATTAAGAAGGAAATCAGAAAATAACCAAGACAAACAAAAGTTAAAACACAACTCACAGAAACATAGAATATAGCAGAAGTAATACTAAGAGGAAAATTTGTGATAAACTTCTGTATTAAAAAAGAACCTCAAGCAGCGCTGGAGGTTCCCAGCACTCAGGAGACAGAGGCAGGAGGATCACTGTGAGTTGAAGGCCATCCTGGGCTACATAGTGAGTTCAAGGCCAGTTTGAACTACAGAATGAGACCCTGTCTTGAAAAACAAAAAACAGATAAATAAACAGTAAAAGCTCAAGTAAAAAAACTGACTTTATACCTCAAGGAGAAGAGAAAAGAGAGAGGAGAGGAGGAGGAAAAAGAAGGGGAAAAGGAAGAAAATGAGGAGGAAGAAGAGTAGAATGAGGAAGAGGAGGAGAAAGGTAAGCCCAGAGTTAGTGGAGGGAAGGAAATAAAGATTAGAGCAGAAATAAAAGAAATAGAAAAATTGACAAAACTGAGGTTTTTTTTTTTGAAAAATAGCAAAAATTGAACAGCTTTTAGCTAGATTACCTATAAAAGAGAAAAAGGGATGGCAAACTGGTAAAATCATTACTGAAAGTGGACATTACAACTGCTGTACAGAAATCAAAGTGACCATGAGACGACTTTATTTGTTTCTGTTTTTTTTTTTTTTTTTTTTGGACTGGGGATTGAACTCATGACTTTGCACTTGCCAGGCAGGTGCTTGTACTACTAAGCTAAATCCTTGGCCCTATGAGACGACTTTAAACAGCAGAACACCAACAAACCCTATCCCATAGGAGAAAGAGCCCAGCCACTAGCGCTGAATCATGAGGAAGCAGGAAGTCTAACAGAACTGTATGTGACATGGAAATTGAATCAGTTCTCAAACACCTGCCAACAAAGAAAACCAAATGGCTTCCATGATGAATTCTCCCAGCATCTAAAGATGAATTAGTGTTCTTCTCACGCTCCTCCAAGGAACTGAAGGGGAGGGAACACTGCATTTCATTTTGTATGGCCAGTATTTGATATCAAAGCCAAATAAAAATACCAGGAGCAGACCTCAGGCCGGTATTCCTGATAAATATAAATGCAAAAGCTGTCTATGAAATGCTAGTAAACCAAATTCAGTAGCATATTGAAGGATCACGCACTGTAATCAGATAGCACTTATGGACTGGATGCAAAGATAGTTCAACTTACAAAATCAGTGATTGTTAAGCACCACATTAACAGAATGAAGAATGCAAAAAAATCACATGATTATGTTCAGTAGAGGCTGAAAAGACACTGGGAAAAATGTAACACCCTTTCACAATAAAACTTTCAACAGCTAGAACAGAAGGAAATGCCTTAGCATAGAAGGCCACACATGAAAAGCTTCCACTACTGAGAACCTTAGCTGAGGGCCTTTGATACACAGCCTTAATATGTTTCAAAATGTTACAAAGCTACAGTCATGAGTAAAGGCAGAAAAATGGATCAGAGACGCAGACCAGAAAGCCCAGGAACCAGTCCTGATGTGTGTAGCTCTTGGTCTACTGGTGATGCAACACTGATTGCCATAGACGGAGTGGCTAATGCACCACAGAAATGGGGTTTGCAGTCCTGGGGGCCAGAAGTCGAGGTCATCATGACAGCAGCAGGTTAGGAGATGGGGAGAGGCTGCTTCCTGGCTCACGGGGACCATTTTTGTGCTGTGACCTCACCTCATAGATGGATAGAGAGCTTTCAGGTGTCTCTCTCATGAAGCACGAATCCCATTCCACTCTCATCACCCCCTAGCAGCCCCACATCCCACTAGCGTCACATTGGATACTGTGTTTCCACACCCACATTTTAGGGAGACACAAACATTCAGTCTATTGCATATTCTACCGGAAGCAATCTGCAGATTCAGCATGAACCCTGTTGAAATCCCAGCGACTAAACCAAGTGCGGCAGTGATGTCTGTGATCCCAAGATGCTCAGCCTGAGGCCATCCCAGGCAGAATCCTGCACTGACACAGGACAAGTGAGACCATGGATGCTCAGGGTATAGCACTTGCCTTGCTTGATCAAGACCCTGGGTCTAGTCCCCACTATTGAAGCAGAGAGAAGGAGAGAGACAGAGAGAGAGAGAGAGAGAGAGAGAGAGAGAGAGAGAGAGAGAGAGAGAGGAAACCCCAATGGCTTTTCCATATGGAAAGAAATCTCTAAAATTTATGTAGAGCCACCAAAGACCAGAAATGAATTATTCTTGAGAAAGGACAAAGTGCTGAACTCTGGCTTCTTGTTTATTTATTTATTTGAAGCAGTGTTTCACTATGTAGTTCAGGCTAATCTCATACTCACCATGTAGCCCGGGCTGGCCTCAAACCCACAGGTAGCCTCCAGCCTCTGCCTCCAGAGTGCTGGTACCACAGGTGTGCACCACCGCTCCCAGCATCTGAGTTCACAGTGTCTTACACTCCCATGTTTTCAGAGCACTTTTCAGGATAGCCAAAGTGTGCAGCCCACCTACATGTCCACAGAGACATGAGGGGAGAAAGACAGTGCAGTAAATACACACTTTGGAGGATTGTTCGGCCACAGCAAAAGTCTCTCTGTTGCATATTGTTTTCCCTTCCAAGGGAGTCACTGAGGCAAAGCTACAGAGCCACCTTCAGGAAAATGTTGGATCAGAAACCTTGGGATGACAGAGATTATCTTTGAACTCTTTGTAAGCAAAACACTCAGGCTCAAACCCTGTGGACCAAGTGCTGTCTCCTGCCCTGTCGTTTAACCACGGTTCTACTGCACTCCCTTGAGCCTCAAGAGTGGAGCCCTGGGGTGGAGGTGGCCCTGCAGTGCCCCACATCGATGCCAACAGCCTGAGCCAGTGTCCTGCACGACTGAGCCAGGCCAGTCTATCCCCTCACATTGGTCATTTAATCAGGCTTCTTTTGGTGGGGTGGGGTCTTGGGGTGGTGGTGTACTGGGGATTCAATCCAAGGCCTTCATTCTGAGCTACATTCCCAGTCCTTTATTTTATATTTTGAAACAGGGTCTCACTAAGTTGCTAAATTGCTTTGTGTCAGTTCCAGTGAGACAATCTTTTTGCCTCAGCCTTCCTGAATACTGGGTTTACATGCATGTGTCACCATGCCTGGCCTAACCTTGCTCTTTAATCACTTCTGACACTTGTGAGAAGGATAAAGCAGTGTCTGTCACATGAGGCCATGGACGTGTGCTTTTAGTGTAGGTGGTACCTTTGGGGCTGATGGACCACTCCCTCCACTCTCGTGAACCTGGGCAGTGCCCCAGAGACAATTCCCGTCTTTGTCCTGCGGCCTGCTACCCAGAGGCAGCCAGAAGATGCCTGCAAGCCAGATCCTTTTGCAATGGTCTTTTTCACCTGGAGCTCACCCAAGTTCTTGCATATGGACTGCACCTCATACACCCAACTATCATGGAGTGAACTATGAAAAGGACAAACACAGCAGACACAGCGGACTGGACCCAGCACCCTGTCAGTCACACCTGGAAGACCACATGGGAGGTGCCCAAGACCTGGCATAATATTTTACATTCTTAAACCCAGCATCTTCAGCACTTGTGCCATCTTCCTTTCTGCCAATGTGAGCCTACCCCCATCTAGTTCTAAACTTTGCTGCCCTTTCCTTACCATTGTGTGTCACGTCCTGTTCTTTATTGCAATGTACAAGAGCCTGGAAAGCCATATGTGGCCCCTGCACCTCTGGCCGGAGCCTGGCACACAGCGAGGTCTTTCATCAAATGCACCTATGACTAAGAATCTTCCTCCTAAAATCTGGACTGAGTTGTTGGCTGAGCTGGCTTCACTCAGAGGTGTTCTTGGATGCTCAGCGAGAGCAGGGACTACAGACAGAGATCTCGCCACCTGCTGTCCTGCTTCCTTGTTGAGGACGTACCACTGCCTGGGTTCAGAGTGAGGCCCCACCCAACACCAGCCCTCCTGCTAGTGGCCGAGCAGTTGTCACCACCTGTGTTGACTCATGGGGTCCCCTGGCTAGGTTTCCGTGTGATGCCCCTTTCCTGGCCATTGGGCCACAGAGAGCAGGCTTTCCCTGTTTGTCATTTTTCTTATTTTAAGCTTTACAATCTAGGCCTGTGGGTGGTCCTGGCCCTCTTTACTGTCACACTGGCTATTGGGGATGAAAAGACAGTGCAGGGTGTGACTCAGGCCATTTTCCTAATTGCAGGCCCCTGGCCGTCTGCCTCCTTCTGGCCCACCTCTTAGTTGTCCTGTGATAATCTGCCAAATTCTTGCCAGGGCAGTTAGTTGTACTACAGGAGGAGAATTAGGGAAAGGGAAATTTATGCAAAGGTCTCTCACAACTGGAAGTTCTCTTCCCTTTTAACATAGAAAAATGACAACATGAGGCACAGCATGAGGGGCAGATCTTTTTGTTTCCTGAAGAGCTTCATGCCAGAGCAAATGCGGCTTATGCTTGGGTCTCCTCCGCATGTTACTGTGTCTCTCTCTGTCAGCTCTGTGCGCATGTGTGTAACAGGGGTGATGGGATTAAACAGTGAACGTGTGAATTAAAAACTGGCTCTCATGGTATGTAGAACAAGATCCCGTCACTGGGCACATCTGGACACAACTTGTCCCTGGGTGGAGGTTCTAGAGGCTCCTTTCCAAGCCCTTGGTGCCCCAAAAAAAGAATCGAATGGGTTACACAGAAAGGACTGCAAGGTGCACATGTATTGAAGGTGGAAGAGAAGTTACTCCGCAGAGTGACAGTGGTCAGGTGCGAAGGCTCACTGTGGCACTGAGGACAGGGGAGAAGAATCATTCATATCTGAAGTGGCTGCATCAACTCCCTCTCCACAAACAAGGCATCGGGAAAGTCCTATCAAGCACTGGCTTGCTTTTGGTGGTAGGAAAATGAAGGATGAAGGATGCAAACGAATGACTGAAAAGACCATCTCTGATTGGTCCTTGTATATCACCAGAATCAAATAAAGTGTAAGTGGTACTTTTCTGATTGGTTCTGTGCAGAGAGACAGTGACGTCACTGTCTTGCAATTTCTCTCTTTCAGGAGTGTCCCTCAACCTGTTGCCCTGTCTTACCCCAGGGAATGACTAGATGCACCCAGACTTCCTGGAGTGATTGAACCGAATCGGAGCTGTACCAATAAAGGAGAGGCAGTTCAGCCTGCAGCAGGGGACACGGGTCTGTCCCTCCCCCGTGAACCATTCTGGGCTTCCTGTCATGGCCTCAGCCAAGGAGATGGCCAAGCGCTGAGCTCCTGCTTTTGTCAGCATAACCTTCCCTGCCATCCACACTGCCAGCCTCAGTGCCCCCAAGCCCTTTGCCTTGCCATCCCTGTGCCAGGTGTATTACCTGGGCTCTGGGGCAATGGTGGTGAACCATGGCATATGTGCCATCCTGGGCTGTTTGTATCACTGAAAGCTCCAAAAGGTTTGCCCTCACTGCCCTAGGGCCTCTACTGCGCTCCTCTTTGTAACTTAATGTAATCACTTGAAATGTGGTGTGTGACTTGAGAGTTACAGATCCTAGAGGTTAAGATTAAAATCGGACAAAAAATTTACATCACCAGTCATGACTCCAAGTGAACCAGGAGTAGTGGTGGGATAAACCAGTGGACTGAGGTAGCTTGCGAATCTACTGGCATTCAACAGATTTTGGCACTGTGGAAAGATACAAGTGTAGTGGTCTTTTACTGGTGGATCTCACTTCATGATATACATGTACATAGGCACACACACATACTTTTGGATGAACAAATTTTGGAAGAGAAGTACGATGAGATCCTGAATGGAAATCAAAGAAGCTATCATGATGCAATCATGAAATGTGAAAGGGACACGTGCTCAGATGTCAAATCCCCAGGTTCAGGCCACGGTGCTGCCTGCCTGCGGGCTGTGCTCTTCCCACACAGGGCTGCCCCTAAATGTGGGAAGGGTATCTGTACAGGCCCCATCCCACCAGAGATTGGATGAGTTTGTTCTGACTGCAGGAACTTCAGAAGTTGTATCCACAAAGTGTTGCTAGCAAGGTGTTCTTCATTTGGATTCCACTGTCTTGGGAGTCATTTCTGGGGGAGGAGCACATCCCGGAAAGGGGATGCAATTGATCTTTGGTGAGATTTGGTTAGAATTTCAGGAAAGAATCGATTTGCTTCTGGAGCTGTCCAGGCTGCCAAGGCTGTGTATGGGTGGCCCCAGCTTCAGGAGTACTTTATGGTAGAGTAAGGCACATGAGCAGATTAGACAGGCAGACAGACACTGTCTGCACGCTCAGTTCACACAGCCAGCCCTTACCATACAAGGCACACACGAACAGGCATAAAGTCCCAGTCCCGGTCACTCACAGGAATACAAGTCCAGCTGAGTCTGAGTCACCCCTGAAAGGGGGCTCAGATCCCGCTGGGGCAGGTGGCAGAAGCTCGTCTTCATTCCCCAGGCCAAGCAAAGCTCTCAAGCAAAGCTCAGCCATTCATGCCTTGATGCACAGTTCTTCTGTTCCTCCTTATCAGTGGTTTTGTGGTGAATTTCTAGCCATCTTCTCTGTCCCCAGAGTTGTAGTAGTCTTGGGGTGCTGCTCTTATAGCATTCTGGACTCCCCTTGCCTTGGCCACCAGTGTGCTGTGGCCTCATTGTGTGCTTGACGTGACCAAACAAGTCCAGGTGTTCCTTTTCTTTTAGCTGAATA
Source organism: Hydrochoerus hydrochaeris (assembly GCA_004027455.1). Taxonomy (NCBI): domain Eukaryota; kingdom Metazoa; phylum Chordata; class Mammalia; order Rodentia; family Hydrochaeridae; genus Hydrochoerus; species Hydrochoerus hydrochaeris. Next base: position 48,714 of record PVLA01008762.1, on the reverse strand, counting down.
CTCATCAGTCACAAGTTGCCTTGTGGCACTTGACACTCGGGTAGGAGGCTTCCTCCTCCTGGCTCTACTTTTCCCCAGCATTGCTAGATTTCCCTTAGAAACCTCATTAGTATAAGCTGTTAATGAGAGACACAACTTCCAGTGGTCCTGACTATCAACACTTTCTTTTCTATTCAGGTGATTACCAAGATGAAGAAGAGGAATGTCCCAAACAATACATTAGTAAAGAGTACAGGAGAGGGACAACCGGAGGAGCTACACCCTCAGGGCTGCTCCGCAGCTGTGGGCTGCTGGTTGTAGCGAGGTCTTGCAGAAGGAGCTCTGCTGTGCAACCAGCTGTGTCCGTCCGAATGTGATGGGGATGTGGATGACCGTCCCATAGGGCAAGGCCATCTGTTATGGTTTTCAGTAAGAGTCAGTCTGCCCTGAAACAAGACACATTTTCCTTTAGGAAATCACTGGGTAGCTTTGCAATGTTGAGTCAGGGATCCACAATATTCAAAGGCCTGGGAAACAGAGAACCTCATCACTCCTAGTGTCTGTGCTGTGTGTGACGCTGCTCTGCAACACCCATTTTCACTTAGCAACACAACTCAGAAATTGCTCTGTATCAAAAATTTCTGTTCCAAGGCAGAGACCCAGGGAGGGGGGAAGGATAGCTCAGTGTCGGGGAATGGAGCAGAGAAAGACCCAGCCAGGACCATGTATGACCCACCCAGACTCGTTCTGGAGCATGCTGTACTAATGTGCTAGATGTTTCTCAAGTTAAGGTGTCCAGCTAAGGTGACAAATCAGGGCCCCGGAATGCAGGCTCCACTCTCTCATTGTCCACAGGCCTGGGAACTTGCAGGCTTTGCACACACTGAGCCTGAGTAAGGGTAGCAGTGAGACCACTGCAGGCTGGGCACTGTCCTCAGTTCTCAGTCTGTCTCATCCCCCTGCTTCTGCCGTCGCAGGAGTCTTAGACTCGGAGCCTGAGGACTCAAGGGTTTACCCACCCCTGCTTAGCTGGGACCAGTCAGGTGGAGTCGTGGCTGTGTGTCAATGTCGAGGCAGTGGGGGGTCGCACGGGATCTCAGGGACACACACCCCTCGTTCTGGCCTGGCCAAGTCTCCCAACCTCTCTGCCCAAGCCTGGGTGTTCTCTGCAGTGTGGAAAGTTGCAGAGTGGCATCTGGCCTGGAATGGGTCCAAGGCTGAGAAGCACCCCTCGGGGGGCTTAAGCAACTGTGTCCAGTACCAACAGCTGGATAAGGGGTCTTCACCGTGACTGGCTGGTGCCTTTGTGCAGAGACCACCTGTCTTAGTTTAGATTTCTGTTCCTCCATCCAGAAGGCTCATCCCAAATCCCAAGTGTTGGGGAGGGGCCCTAGCAGTGGGAGAGTCGTGTCTTGGGTGGACCTTGAGTCCATGCATCTTTGAGCCCCTGAGTCTGCTGAGCAGAGAATGACAAGCTCTCGTGAAGGGCCATGGCATGCAGCTGCCCCACTGGTGCTGGTGCTTGGCTGTAAAATGCATGAGAGGAGAAAACATCAGGGCAGAGAAGCATTCAAACAAGAAACAGGCTGAAGGGATGGGAAGGGCAAAGCCTGGTCTGAACCCTGGCACCAGACCAGGCTCAGCATTGTCTCCACGCCAGGCTCCATGGAGCAACGCCTGTTGCCACTCTTTCCAGAGCCTTTGCAGCTTCTTCTCCCTGGGCAAGGCCAGGGATGTGGACTCAAGCGCAGCTGCCCTGCCCAGGGCTAGGTAGACCCTGCTCCTTTTTTGAGTGGAGTTTCCCCACATCCCAGCAGCAGGCCAGCTTTGACCTGTGAGGAAGAGCAGGGATAAGATCTTGGGGGAAGGGCCTGGCCTGTGACTGCAGTGCTGAGGTTTGGACTGTGACAGAGAAACTTTCTCTCCAAGGAAACTTGCCAGGAAGAACGGGGCGTGTGAGGGCCACCCTGGGGCCAGTTCTCCTAACCGGTATGGGTATGGCTGTAACAGCCTTTCCCACATCAGTGAACCCCATCTCCTCCTCCTTCCCAGCGGCTGGAAATGGGGCCCAAGTTCCTTTAAATGTTCTTGGAGTGAGTCAGCTCTGTCCTCCTGGTGTGGAAGCACTGGTTCTTTCTCTTTCGTGGAGGGCCATGTTTTCCCCCCTTCTCCCTCCCTTAACCCTAGAGGCCCTGCAGTATTCCTAGGAAACCCTTGGGTGTAGAGCAGAGAACCAGGAAGTGAGACGCTGAGGGAGGCCGAACAGCCCTGAGTGCCTGGAGCGAAAGTGAAAGCACGGGGTCAGAGATTTTCTCCGGATCGACAGTAGCTGAGCAGCCAGTGCAGGTGCGCTGGGACAGGCTTTGGGAAAGGGGGCAACAGGTGAGTGGCTGCCACCGACAGAAAGCCTCTTCCTGCACCTCTCTTCTCTTCCCCAAGGCAGTAGGGACCTGTCCGGTGGCCTCCCTCTGACCCCAGCAAGCCTTGGCCACAGGGTCAGACTGCAACCTGGGGTGTTGCTCCTCCAATGCGTCAGACAGTCCTGGGCTGGGACAGACTCTGTGGAGTCCAGAACCCTTTGTTTATCTGTTTGTGTTCATTGCCTTTCTTGCTTGACTCAGGGCAAGGGCTGAGTTAATTATTCTGTGAGGTTTCTGCTGGTGTCCTTGGCCCCTGCCCCCCACCTTGCCTTCTGTCTACGCCTCTCCAAAGAACCCTCCCAGAGTTCCAAGGTGTCCACCTGGACTTGTGTGTTGGTAGGTGGCTCTGAGTGGGGTGCCCACACTGTTTTTCAGCATGAGACCCTGGGAAGTGATTCTCTGAGCCTGGCCTCCGCCTTCCTCAGGGGAATTAATGCTTTCTGCTGGGTGTGGTGAGGCTGGTGACACAACCCTTGTAAACTGCTCTCAGCAGTGCCAGGCATTGCTGAGTACCCAGGACAACAGTTGTTAGGAATTATTATCACATACTAACTCTAGCTTTATTATGCTTTGCTCATTATGCATCTCACTTTTAAAAATTATAAAAACTCTTCTCTTTAAATTTAGTTTACCTGGCCAGATCCCAGTTTCAAACAAGTACATCATGTTACATGATGCATAGTATACTTTTAAATTTATTTTTATGGACACATGGTCATTGGATGTCATTATGGGGGATAATTCCATAAACATAAACATATATAATGTCTAACAATCACATCAGAGTGACGTGAATTTCATCTCTGACAAATCCTATCCAAGGACAGATGACAAAGGACTTGGCTGTGCGTGGATTGCTGACGATGGTGTGCGTGGACGCTTGGTCACTCTGGGCCTGCCTGATTTAACTGGCAAGTCTTTGCCAACCCAGTAGGGATAAAGTGAGTACTTCAAGTTTATTTTGCATTTCGTGGGGCGCCAGTGCTTTTGAGTGGGCTGTGCTGTTTGAGAATTTGTGTCAGGGACCTGAGTCTGTGCCTCCACCCTCTGCAGACAGGCTACAGGGTCTCATGGGTGGGCCCTTTGCACGTGGTTGTGAAAACTGCACCGCTGCTCTCAGGAAGCTCACAGGCTGGGACAGGAAGTTGTCTCCAGCAGAACGGCTGAGTGGGGTGGAGGCTGCAGAAGCCAGCAATCACTTCCTGAGGTGGGCTTAGCTGAGTTCTGGGTTTCACTCTGCTCTGCGAGGTTGGTGCAGCACACCAGCTGGAAGTGAGCGCCAGGGAGAGTCTGGTACCCTGAGGTTGCCTCTGCCGAGCCCCCCTTCTCATACTCACTCAGCCCCTCTGAGGTGAGCCCGGCCTCTGAAAGCTGGTGTCTTGTCTAACGAAGCAGACAAGGCAGCTTCAAAGAGCTGGAGGTGTTTGATTTCCTTTTGCTACTCTTAACATTATGTGTGTATGTGTGTGTGTGTGTGTGTGTGTGTGTTCACAGTCGTGTCCCCAGGGCCTGCCTCTGGTCAGAAGGCAGGAGGAGGCCTTTGAGGGGGGTCTGGGGGTGCAGAGGCTGGGGTCTGCACTGTGAGGACACAGAGCAGGCTGGGGGCGACTCCCTGGCAGTGGGCGGAGGGCAGGCAACACTGCAGGTCTGACAGTGGAGAGCTCAGTCAGTGGCCACTGCAGGAAAACATCAGTTCCCATGCGGTGAATGCGCCCAAATTTTCGAAATCCTAGAATATGAGAAGAAAGTGTTCTTGGTTGTCATCCAATCCAAACTTCTCACTTGAAGCAGGGAAATAAGGCCCACAAGTAAAAGGATTTGTCCCAGTCATGCAGCTAGACCCAGGACCCAGCACCTTGCTCTGCACCCCAGGCCCTCTGGCCCTGCACCCCTTGGGTCCCCTGTACCCCTTGGAGGTCTCCCTCCTGCCTGGCCTCTTTTTGGTGGCTGGAGCAGGAGCTGGCACTCCTCCAGGCTCTCAGAGGTGAGCCCTCCTCTTCCTGTGTGTGACTCAGGAGTTTCGAAAGCAGGAAGTATGTAAAATGCTCAGTTTTTTGTGCTGCTTTCATTCATCTCCAGTGAGAGAGGACTCCTCCTTCTCCTTCTTCTCAGGAAGCAGGGAGTTCAGGGGTTGAGGGCTCCAGGATTTGTCTCTAGTAAGGTCTTCTGGCCCCTGGTTCCAGAACTCTCTGGAGCCGAGAATGCTCTGAAGGCACGTGGCTGAGATGCCCCATGATTGGGTGTGGTGGGGAGGCAGGGAGCTGAGTTGTGGGGTTCCCATCCTTCCAGATCTGAGTCACCCCCACCTGGCTCGCAGGCAGGGCAGCCTCTCCCAGCTCCGATGCCTCGCTCTGTCTCCACCCAAGTGGTCAGAGTGGTAGGCAACCCTGAATCTTAACCATGGCTGCTACTGCTGTCCTGCACACACCACCAACACACACACATGTACGCACACATATACACACCCCAGAATGTGCATACAAACATGCACATGCCAGTATACAGATACCACCACACCCTAACACACAGCACACCACCACATAGACCAACACACGGACACACACACCACCACACATGCATCATCACATATGCACCCAAACATGCGTGCCACCACAGATACCCACCACATACCACCACACACCTATCCACACGTACCATACACACATGTACCATCACACACATACCCTCAACACACACACACCAGCACATGCACACAAACACATGCACACCAACAGATACCCAATACACACACCACCAGTACACACCAACAGACACACCTTAGCAATTCCGTCTCTTTATTTTAGAGTTGGAAGACATGGAACAGTGTAAAACGTGACTTAAGGAGAAGCACAGCAATCACCTGTGGGTGCAGGTGTGAGCGATGCTAGAATCCTCCAGCAGGACCTGCAGCCCCTCTGGCTACAGCAGGGTGGTGGGCTGAGGGCTTTGTGGCCTGGCTCCACGTGTGGGCATAGGGCGTGATGCAGCTGGCAGGCTTGGCGCCCACCCTTGGCCCTGAGAGATGCCCCCAGGGCCAGCCTGGCAGGCAGGCTGCAGGTGCCCACACCATTGTCCCAGTTCCGGTGCCAGGCACAGTGCAGCCAGCTTGCTCCTGGAGGGAGGGCAAGGGAGTGGATGGTGGCCTAGGCTCTGGGGTTGGCATTGGACTCTAGCACCTGCCTTTCACTTTGTCTCTGCTGTGTGGTTCAGTTCTCCTGGGTTTGTGGTGAGTTTTCCCTTTTCTTCTTTCTTTTTTTTGTAATTTTAATCAGTAAAAATCCATTATTCTTTCTTCATTGAATTTTCTCACCTTGCCGCAGCTGTCATTGGACTCAAAACCTGAGAGACCCGGTCTCCTGAGCATCCATGCTGTGAATGCTTTCCAGGTTCTAAAACTCATGCTATAGGAGAAAAATTAAAGACTTCAAGATATACTTACAGTTTTATTAGTGGAAAAGTCCACTTACACTAGAGAAATATGTGTTCAGACACAAAGAAAAAATATATATGCTTAAAATATTACCAGTTATTTGTCTTTGGATGATAGAACTACAGGAAAATTTCCTTTCCTTTGTAACATTTCTGTATTTTCTAAAATGAATACTCAGGAATTTCTAAAGCAGGAAATATGTAAAACACTCAGTTTTACATACTTGTTACTACCAGGAATCATAATCATGGAGGGAATAAAGGCTGTGTGGCTTTCATTTGATTTTTTAGTGGATTTTGTTTTGTGAAACAGAGGCTAAAACGGATTTAAATTTTAGGGGTGGTTGACCTAGTGCAACTGAACAGGCTGGATCTAGTTTAGCTCTTTCCTGGTCCTGTGTATGAAGAGAATGATTCTTAGAGCTTTTAACTGAGCTCTTTGGATATTTAGAAACGAGTGACACAGCCATACGGTGACGACTGCGGCTGGACAGACACGGGCGGAGGTGAGAGAGAGGGCGAAGTAGAGGCTGCTGCCACCCCAGCCTCCTCCAGCCCAGCCCACAGCCTTGTGCCAGGTCAGGAGCATAGAAACACACAGGCACGGTGACCTCCAGTCAACTCACCACGGGGTTCACCCATTCCACCACATGACCTTCCCCCTTTCTAACAGCTGACTGGGCTCTATCCAATATGATGAACAGCTGGCAACTCTGCCTGTGCTGATAAACGGGTGTCACTGATCTTCTATTTCAAGCAATGTGTAAAGAATACTCTTCACTTTTTTTGTGTGTGTACCAGGGATCGAACTCACGACCTTGCACTTGCCAGGCAGGTGCTGATGCCACTGAGCTAAACCCCCAGCTCTTTTTCACATAGTTTGATTATACTTCCTTTCAAGTGAATGTAGGAAAAACCCCTGAAAACTAGATTGTGGGATCCAAATACATTTTGTATTGAGAGAAGGAGAGAGTGAGGGGAGGAAAGGGGGGGAGAGACAGACAGACAGACACAGAGAGAGCCAAAGTACCTACCTACCTGTCCTTATGTCTACTATCTCACAACTCTGTATTTTAATTTTTGTGCTTTGCCAGTTTGGTAGTTGAAAGTGGTCCTTTGTTATAATTTCAATTTGATTTTTTTTCTTCTTGTAGATGAAATTGAGCATCTTTTCAGATGTTTAAAAATGGTTAGTCTGAAAACACAAAGTCACAGATACTTTTCTCTGAACTGTGTGCTTGTGGCCCTTCTTGTTTATATACGGGGTTGCTGGTCTTTCTTTTTCTCTACTTTTTTAAAAATTGACTTACAGAAATTTTATTTTAGGAAAAGTAACCCCTCCCCTTTAAAATCATATATATTGCTAGTTTTATTTTTTTAATTATCTAGCATATTTTTGCAGAAAATATTACTTGGGGGTGTAAGGACGTTTGTCAGTATTTTCTCCAATGGTTCTCAGATTTTCTGTTAGATTTACAGAAGTTTTTTCACCTCAGCCAGAGCACCTGAAAAGCTGTCTTGCATTTTTCTTGGTATTTCTTGAAGGTTCAGATCTTTGCTCCACTTCCAGTCTTCTGATGTAGATGCTCTGTTAGGATCCATTTCAGTTTGCTTGGAAAACTTTGCCCAGCCAGGCATTTGGCACATGCCTGTCATCCCAGCACTCAAGGGGCTGAGGCAGGAGGATTGCTGCAAGTTTGAGGCCAGCCTGGGCTATGAAGTGAGTTCAGGGCCAGCCTGAACTGGAGTGGAAGTGAGATCCTGTCTCTCTCTTTCTCTTACACACACACACATGCACACGCACAGGCACACACATGCACACCCCCCACAGTGGGCCCAGTTGTTCCTGCACTTGTGTCTCAGAGCCTCCCAGGGCGGTGAGCTCTTTTCCCAGGGCTCGTTTCTATCTGGGGCTGTTCTTTGCAGTCAGTGCCCAGCACCATTGTCTTCTAGGCACAGAAGGTGGGTTGTATTATTTCTGCTTTGGGGAGACAGGGCAGGTTTGCTTCCTGGTCGATCTGTGGGTAGCGCTGTGTGCAAGTGTAGGGTGCCATGCTCTTTGCTACCTGGCTGTGGGGTGTAATCTTCTGGCAGCGCCCCTTGCCCTCCCCTGCTCTTCCTTCTGCTTAGGCTGGTTTCTGAGGGGTGTGTGAACATTTCTGGTAGTTTTGGGAAGACAAGTTTCCAGCTCTCTTCAGTTCTTAAGGACGCAGGCCTGAGTAAGAACCCAGAGGGACAGTGCCTTTCCTGTCCTTGCCTTACCTCCTGGCCTCTGCACCTGTGCACCCTGGGCCTCCTCGAGCCTGCTCCTTGCCACCACATGGCAACACTTTCCTCTGCCAGGCGGACTGAGGCAGGGACAGGAGGGCAGGCTCGTCCCCCTCCTTTGCCCCACACCAGGGATAGTATCAGGGCTCAGTGGGTCTGATGGCTGCTTGCTTTGCCTCTCTTCCTCCTGTACCCACAGCATGTGGTAGACACAGCCCCACTTGATAAAGCGGTTGGTGGCACTTGTCTTCCTCACTTGAACACAGCTTTGCATTTTGGCCTAGGTCACAACGCCACTCTGCTCCCTCTAAGAGGAAATGGATTTCAATTTCAGTGTGCTTCTTTACAAAATTGGGGAGCAACTGGACAGTGAAGAGCTGGCCTCCCTCAAGTTCCTGAGCCATGACTACATCCCACAGCGGAAGCAGGAGCCCATCTTGGATGCCTGCATGTTGTTCCAGAGATTCCAGGAGAAGAGGGTGCTGGAGGAAGGCAACCTGTCCTTCCTGAAGGAGCTGCTTTTCTGGATCAACAGGCTGGACCTGCTGGGTACCTACTTGAACACCAACAGGGAGGAGATGCTGGAAGAGCTCCGAACTCCTGGCAAGGCCCAGGTCTCGGCCTACAGGTGAGCAGCGACTCCTCTCCTCGTGATGGACCCAGCCTGAGGCCTGGCTGTGTGCGTGGTGCCTGCCAGGCTGGGTCTAGAAACACAGGGACCTCCTGTGTAATTCAGAGGAAAAATGCTAGAACCATGAGATAAGTCTTATTTTTCCAAGTGAATCATTACTTACTGGTTTGCTAAAATGCAAACAGTTTCTCCGGATGTTCTCATTCCTTCCCTCTGCCCTGTGCCCCTCTTGCAGGGCCTCCTGATGCCCTCTGCCCGCCCCTGAGTGAGGGTCACTGCCTCCCACTGGAGCCCCAGCACTGTGGAAGCCGCAGGAATCTCAGTCCCCACTTAGAGCCTCGGGGGGCTGCTGTCCCTGCAGAGTGACACCAAGACCTGCTCAGCTGCCTATGGCCACAGGCTGCCTCCAGCACCCTCCTGAGGCCACAGCACTCGGCTTCTCCCTGGCTCCATGGGCTCCAAGGACTATGATAAGAGGCCATGGGCAGTGACAGCTTCATGGTCCGTGACAAGCCTGTCAGATTTTGCCTTTGAGTCCTGTTTTCACACTCTCTTGATGTAATTCTTAGTGTTATGCTTTTTAAAAATTTTTATTTAAAGAGAAAAAAAGCAAAACAGAAAAAAGGGTAAAAATAATACAGAATTTCAAAAAAATAAACAGTAAGAAATCATTAGTTGACAAATTATATACTGTCCTCTTAAAAATAGTTGTTGAAGTTACAAAATTAAAGCATACAAAGTGGACATTCAGACAGTGAGACTGAAAACAGTTCTGTTCAATGATCCAATGAAAACTTAGTAATATGGTTATCAATCCTACACACTTAAACATACATGCAGTTATATCCTTTAGAGCACTTTCTTTTCTTCTCTTTTTTACAATAGCAATTACACATTTTGGGTTTTATTACTCCTACAGTTCTTATTACTTTTTACACTAGAGACACAATGTGATATTTATAAATATGATTCTTATTTATTTCACTTATGAGGATAGTCTCAAGTTGTCTCCATTTACCTATGAAGGCCTCAAGTTCTTCCTTTTTTATAGCTGAGTAATATTCCATTGTATAAAAATATCACATCTTTTTCATCCACTCTGTGGTTGATGAGCATTTTGATTGTTTCCAAGATTTAGCTATTACAAATTGTGCTGCTATGAACATGGGTGCACCTATATCACTGTGATATGACCTTTTCAGTTTTTCTGGGAAAATACCAAGGAGGGAAATAGCTGGATTGAATGGAACTTCCAGTCCAGTCTTTTGAGAAATCTCCATACTGATTTCTATAGTGGCTACACCAGTCTACACTCCCACCAACAGTGGAGCAGTGTTTCTTTTCCCCCATAGCCTTGCCAATATTTGTTATCAGTTGATTTCTTGATGGCAGCTATTCTTTCGGAATGAGATGAAATCTCATTGTTGTTTTTTAAAAATTTTATTTAAAGAGAGGGGAAAAAACAAAACAGAAAAAAGGGAAAAACAATATAGAATTTCAAAAAAAAAGTAAGAAATCACTAGTTGATACATTACATATTGTCTTCTTGCAGATAGTTGTTCAAGTTACAAAACTAAAGCATGCAAAGTGGACATTCAAACAGTGAGGCTGCAGACAGTTCTGTTCACCGATTCAACAAAAACTTAGCAACATGTTGATCAATCCTACACACTTAAATATACTTGCAGTTATATCCTTTAGGGCACTTTCTTTTCCTTCTTTTGCTTTTTAAGTCCATTATCTGTTTAGTTATATCATGTTTCAGGTTGCTCAGTACCTTACTGATCTGTTTCGTTGTTGTTACTTTTTAAAAATTTTTCCTTATTCATTATTATATTATATTATATTTATTTATTTATTTTATGTTGAAGGTAGTAAAGTACAGCAGAACAAGACAGGACAAAGCCACTGAGGCAGTGCAGTGAAATTGGTACAGAACCTCACAGCAGGTTACTGGGATAACAGCAATAGGTACAATAGTATATCTGGTTTTCTTCACAATAGTTGTTCCTTCAATCAGTTAGAGCACTATCAAAGGAAATACCAAAATTATAAAAACAGAATATTGAATAGAGCAATACCATTGATTAGAACAGAGCAAAACAGAGATAAAAATATTTGCCTTCAAAGAGATGGCAGAAGAAAATCCCCCTTATTTGCTATATTGCATATAGTCAAACTCCCAACAGATGCTCAGATCTCTGGCTCTCACTTGCTAGCAGGGGGTTGGGGGGGATAAGATGGATGTTTGATTCTTAGCCCACGTGCTCACCACCAGAGCAGTGAGCTGGCTGCCTGTTTTCCCAGCACCCCAAGTCCCAACATGGTGCAGATCTCAGGAAATGCTGATATGGTTTTGCCCTGGGGTGGCCGTGGCTTGGGAGGCCAAAGCTACTTACCAGGGAGGTGTGCTGGCTGCCTGTTTTCCCAGCGCCCCAAGTTCCAACATCCTTAGTTTTGTGCATGGTGATAGGCTTGGATCTAGTTTCAGTCTTCAGTAGGTAGAGCGCCAATTTTTCCAACACCATTTATTAAAGAGACTATCCTTCTTCCAGTGGACATATTTAGCCCCTTTATCAAATATCAGGTGGCTGAGTGTCTTTGTAGTTGTGCTTGCATCTTCTAATCTGTTCCATTGATCCTCAGGTCTATTTCTTTGCCAGTACCATGTTGATTTTATCACTGTGGTTTTGTAGTATGATTCAAGTCAGGAATTGAGATGCCTCCTGCCTTGCTTTTGTTGCCCAGAATTGCCTTTGCTAGTTTAGGTTTCTTCTGTTTCCAAATGAACTTTAGGAGTGTTTTCTCTAGATCTGTGAGGTATGTTAATGGTATTTTGATTGGGATTGCGTTAAATCTGTATAATGGTTTTGGGAGTATGGTCATTTTCACAATGTTGGTTCTTCCTAACCAAGAGCAAGGAATATCCTTCCATTTTCTAATATCCTCTTTAATTTCCTTTTTTAGCATAGTATACTTTTCAGCATATAGGTCTTTTACATTCTTAGTTAGGTTGATTCCTAAGTATTTCATTTTTTTAGATGCTATTGTGAAGGGTGATATTTCTATAATTTCTCTCTTGGTGAGTTTTTTGTTTGTGTACAGGAATGCTATTTATTTTTGAGCATTGACTTTGTATCCAGCTACACTGCTGAACTTGTTTATTACCTCTAGTAGTCTTTTAATGGAGTTTTTTGGGTCTTCTATATAGAGTATCATGTCATCTGCAAATAGTGATAATTTAACTTCTTCCTTTCCTATCTTTATTCCTTTTATTTCTCTCTCTTTTTTGATTGCCCTGACTAGTATTTCCAGAACTATATTGAATAGGAGTGGTGATAGTGGACATCCTTGTCTTGTTCCTGATTTTAAAGTGAAAGCTTTCAGTTTTAATCCATTTAGTATAATGTTGGCTGTAGATTTGTCATAGATGGCCTTTATAAGATTGAGATAGACACCGTGTATTCCAAGTTTCTGTAGGGTTTTTTTTATCATGAACATGTGTTGGACTTTATTGAAAGCTTTTTCTGCATCTATTGAGATGACCATGTGGTTTTTGTTCTTGGCTCTGTTGATGTGGTTACATTTGTATTACATTTATTAATTTGCATATGTTAAACCATCCCTGCATTCCTGGAATGAATCCCACTTGGTCGTGATGTATAATCTTCTTGATGATTTGCTGCACTCTATTTGCCAGTATTTTATTGAAAATCTTTGCCTCAATGTTCATTAGTGAGATTGGCCTATAGTTCTCCTTTTTGGATGAGTCTTTCTCTGGTTTTGGTATCAGAGTAATACTTGTCTCCAGGAATGATTTAGGGAGGATTGCTTCCTTTTCAATTTCATTGAAGAGTTTAAGGAGTATTGGCATCAAATCTTCTCTAAATTTCTTATAGAATTCAGCCATGAATCCATCAGGACCTGGGCTTTTCTTTGTTGGTAAGTTTTTAATTACATTTTCAATTTCAATAGCTGATACTGGGTTATTCAAAATCGCTGTATCTTCTTGGTTAAGCTTTGGTAGTTCATATGTTTCTAGAAATCTTTCCATTTCCTCTGTGTTTTCCACTCTATGTGAGTAGAGATTTTCAAAGTAGGTATTCATGATCTTTTGAATTTCCAGGGGATCTGTAGTAATTTCCCTCTTTTCAGTCCTTATTGCATGAATTTGAGTTTTTTCTTTCTTTTTCTTGATAAGGTTAGTCAGAGGTTTGTCATTTTTTTTTATTCTCTCAATGAACCAGCTTTTTGTTTTATTAATTCTTTGTATTTTTTTTTAGTTTTAATTGCATTGATTCTACTCTAATCTTTCTTTGCTTCTATGAGGGTTGGGTTTAAAATGCTCTTCCTTTTCTAGAAGCTTGAGATGAAGCATTAGATTATTTGTGCTCATTCTGTTTTCTTGATATGACAATTTATTGCAATATATTTCTCTCTTAACACCACTTTCATTGCATCCCAGAGATGACAGTATGTTGTTTCCACATTTTTATTGAATTGTAAGTATCACTTTATTTCTTCTTTAATTTCATCTGTAGCCCACTGGTTGTTCAGAAGGTTGTTATTTAATTTCCATGTATTTATGCAGGTTTTGCAATTTCTTTTGTCATTAATTTCCAATTTCAGTGCACTATGGTCAGATATTATGCATGGGATGATTTCAATACCTTTGCATTTACTTAATGTTTTATGGGCTAATAGATGGTCTATTTTGGAGACTGTCCCATGTGCAGCTGAGAAGAACGTGTATTCTGATGTGGTTAGGTGGAACACTCTGTAAACATCTACTACATCCAATTGCTCACAGGTATTATTCAGTTCTATTATTTATTTGCTGACTTTTTGTCTAGTTGATCTATCTCTTTGTGACAATGGGGTTTATGGTCCCCTGTTATAATTGTGTTCTTGTGTATTTGGCTTTTCATATCCATTAGTATTTGTCATATATAGTTGGGTGCTACTGTATTTGGTGCATATATATTTATATTTGTTAGTTCTTCCTCTTGAATTTTTCCACTAATGAGTATGTAGTGACCTTCTTTATCTCTTTTAATCATTTTAGGTTTGAAGTTCATGTTGTCTGCAAACAGAATAGTTGCCCCTGCTTTTTTTCTGGGTTCTTGTTGCATGGAATACTGTTTTCCATCTTTTGACTTTTAATCTCTGGGTTTCCTTTTGGGTCAGATGTGTTTCTTGTATACAGCATAATGTGGGATCATGTTTCTTGATCCATTCTGTCAACCTATTTCTTTTGATAGGTGAAGCCATTTACATTTATAGATACAACTGATATGTACTAGTTCAATTTTGCCATGTTATGTTCCAATTGTTTGCTTTCTGCTTTCCCCCCTTGTTTAATTGCTTGTCCTACCTGGTGGTTTTTTTCTTTTTTTTTTTGGAGATTGTGGTCATTTTTACCTCTGTCTAGTATGTCTTTCTTTTCTTTCTTTTTTTTTTTTTTTTTTTTTTTTTTTTTTTTTTTTTTTTTTTTTTTTTTTTTTTTTTTTTTTTTTTTTTTTTTTTTTTTTTTTTTTTTTTTTGTCTTTTTGAGACAGGGTCTCTCTATGCAGTTTGGGCAGGCCTTGAGCTCACTTTGTAGCTCTAGCTGGTCTCAAACTTGCAATGATCCTCCTGCCTCAGCCTTCCAAGTACTGGGATTATAAGTGTGAGCCACCATGCCTGGCTTAGTATGTCTTTCAATACTCTTTCTAGGGTTGGTTTGGTGGACATGAATTTCTTCAGTTGTTCTTTGTCATGGAAGTATCTTGTTTCTCCATTAAATTTGAATGAAAGTTTTGCTGGGTACATCAGTCTGGGTTGAAAGTTGTTTTCTTTCAGGGTTTGAAATACCTCACTCCAAGCTTGTCTTGACTTGAGGGTTTGTGCTGAAAAGTCTGCTGTGATTCTAATGGGCTTTCCATGCATGATAGGTGAGTTGACTTTTTCTGACAGCTTTTAATATTCTGTTTTTATGCTGTATGTCTGAGATCTTAATTATTATATGTCTGGGTGTAGATTTATGTTGGTTGTGATTGTTTGGTGTTCTATATGCCTCACTTATTTGCATAGCATATTTTTTCCCCATGTTTGGGAAATTTTCTGCTATTACTTTTGTGAATAGTTTAGTTATGTCATTTGCAGTGATTCCTGCATCTTCACTGATGCCTAATAGGCTTATATTGTTTCTCTTGGCATCATCTTAAAGCTTCTGGATTGTCATTTCATGCTGCTTTGTTATTTTTAAAAGTTCTATCCTTTCATGATTGCTAATTGTGATCCTGTCTTCAAGGTCCAAAATCCTATCCTCAGCTTCGTTTAAGTGGTTTTGCTAGCTTTTAATAGAAGTTTTTGTTTCTTGCATGTCTCTTTGAGTTTGTTTCATGAATTCTGCTTGTTTTCTATATTGTTCATTCAATCATTTTCCCATGCCCCTGTACCTTTTTCTAAAAAATCTATTTCTTCTTTAGCTGTGCTGAGCAACTCATTTTCTTATTTTTTTTAATTATTTTTATTTAAAGAGAAACAAAAGCATGTAAAGGGTAATACAGAATTCAAAAAAAATAAACAATAAGAAATCACTAGTTAAAATTACATATTGTCCTCTTAGAAATAGTTGCTCAAGTTACAAAATTAAAGCACACAAAGTAGATAGTCAAACAGTGAGAGTGTAGACAGCTACACATGCATGAATATCTGCATGTATTTCTATACTTTCTGTATTACAGGGAAAAACAAAACTTAGCAAGACAAAACAAAACAAATTCCATAAAAACATGAAACCAAAAAGTCATATAAAACCACAGTACAATGTGATCTACAATGATTACTGTGTTGTTTCTTATTATCTTCAATAGAATGTCTATATCAACAGGCATAATTGAATATAGCAGCATGATTGAGTATAGCAGTAAATAACAATATTGGTAAAAATAAAATATTGTAGATAGTCAAAGGCAGGTAATAATCAAACCATAGTGGATATTCTAGTGGATCTTGTCATCTTAAGTGCAGTTGCCTATACTCTCAGACTTGATATTATCAATCATAACAGCTTTGAATAAAATCTATCAATACAAAACAGCGATCCAACAAACCAGATTTGATTATGATCAGTCATGGTAAAACAGTGTAGATTTTACAGAGCTTTAGATTAAGTTAATAGGAAATTAAAGATGATTACCATACTATATCCTGTTATTTTTGGGATTACTGTCTGTGCCCTCAAATCTAGTACAGGTAGAATGACTGGAACAGAAGATAATACATCTAAGCAGAGTAGTGTGAGTAATGTGGGTTTTAAATCCTGGTGCACTATTTACAATATAGTGTATCAAGGCCATCTATGTTAGAGATTCTAGCCATCCTTCTCTGCCTCATTTCTGCTATGCTACTTTTCTGCCTTTGTTTGTCTACTTTTCTCCTTTGTTCTACTTCCTGCCCCACTCATTGAGGCCTTTCTGCCACTGTTCCTAAAATCCTGGTATTTTCTCTCTCTCTCTCTCTCTCTCTCTCTCTAGAATGTCCTCAGCATTCTCTGCAGGGTTGGATTGGTGGTCACAAACTCCCCCAGTTCCTCTTTGTCATGGAAGCATCTTGTTTCTCCATCAACTTCTAGTGACAGCTTTGCAGGGTACATCAATCTGGGCTGGAGGTTATTTTCTTTCAGGGCTTGTAACACTTCACCCCAACCTCTTCTTGATCTGATGGTCTGCGTTGAGAAGTCAGCCATGATTCTGATGGGCTTACCTTTATAGGTAATCTGTTTTTTTTTCTCTGGCGGCTTTTAATATTCTGTTTTTATATTGAATTTCTGGCATCTTGATTATTATATGTCTGGGTGTAGCTCTGTTTTGGTTGTAGGTGGCTGGAGTTCTGTATGCCTCACATAACCAAATGTCATTTTCTTTTCCCATGCTTGGGAAGTTTTCCTTAATTATTTCTGTGAATAGCCTTTGTAATTTGCCTGTATGTATTCCTGCTTCTTTGGTCACATTTCTTATTCTTAAATTGTAGATTCTCTTGTCATCTTCTAGCCTTTGTATTGTTACTGCCTGTTTCCTTGTTATTTTTAAGAGATCTTTCCTTTCATGATCACACACTGGCAACTTGTCTTCAAGTTTTGATAGTTTATCCTTAGTTTCTTTTAAGGAGTTTTGCCAGCTTTCAATGGAGTTTTTAATTTCCTGGTAGTCTCTTTGAATCTGCTTCATGTATTCTATATTTTCTTTATATTCTTTATTGAATGTTTCTCTTTTTTTGTGTTCCTCCCTTCTTTCATCTGTATCATCCTGAGAGATGCTTCCTGAGAGCATTTCTTTTATTACTCTACTCATATCCTGCTTTACCTGATTTAATATTTCAGTTTTGAGGTTGTCTACAAGGTCCCAAAGATATCTCTTAATGTCCATTGAAGCCATGTCTGATGTTGTGTGTTTGCTGCCTTCAGTCTCCCTTGTTTTTCCTTCTCCTGGATCAGGGCTCTCAGGGTTCTGGGCTGGGAGCCTCCTCCTTCCTCTCTCTCCTGTCATGGCCCTGACTTCCTCCACACAGGTTACAGTGCAGGTCCCAGCCCCCTTCCCTGTTGGCCACATTTCCTAAGAAGCATGCTGGCAAGGGAACTCCGCCCTCTCCTGCCTGCTCTTGTCACTGAGTTTTAAGCAGCGTTCGTGTATGCCTGCCCCTCTCCACTGGGCCAACCAAACTTCAGCTGCCTTCACCAAGTTAGTACTTGCTAGGCGCAGGGAATCAATTTGGGATGGCTCACTGGGTCCCAGCCAGGGCTGAGGCCCAGTCCGAGCAAATCCCACAAATCTGCTCTGTGGAGGGAGCAATCAACTGAAGTCACTGTCGCTCCCAGTTCAGGCTCCTCCTGCCCAATTCCAACATGTCACCCATTTGGTCACGCCCTTCCCGTGGCAGGGAGTCTCACTCCCAGCACTGACCATGGATCAGTGAAGGTCCCCCTGCTGGCTCTGCTCGCCAGCCCCTGACTTCAGTGCTGCCATGCTTCCTGTGAGTGGTGGCGGGAAAGAGTTTGGGCAGCTCTGCCAGCCACATGGATTCAAGTTGGAGCAGACTTGGTGAGTCACCTTGAAAATGCTGTGTCCCTTAATTTTTAGCTGTTTCAGTTGTAGTCCTGAAATATTTGATGAGCTTTTTTATGTTTTAATTTCTTCTGTGTCAAGAG
The DNA here is from genome assembly GCA_004027455.1 of Hydrochoerus hydrochaeris. Classification (NCBI taxonomy): domain Eukaryota; kingdom Metazoa; phylum Chordata; class Mammalia; order Rodentia; family Hydrochaeridae; genus Hydrochoerus; species Hydrochoerus hydrochaeris. The sequence continues at coordinate 30,797 of PVLA01008762.1, read as the reverse complement.
GATCCGTCTCCCTCTGTCTGGGTCTCTCCAGGGTGTTTTATTCTGGCATATTAATTGTTTTTCCTGGGAGACTTTGTATTTTGTTGCTCACTGATCGGCCATCTTGTCTTCTCCCCGCAACTCCTTTTCTAAGGTTGTTACTTCTGCCTTTATATGAGAGATTAGTTCTAATTTTATTTCCTATATAGCCTCATAGATTTTTATTAAATTTCACTTGCTATCTTTTCAGAGGTTTCCAGTTTGTTACTTTTGAAGTCCTCTATTTCAGTGTCTCCTGTACTTGCTCCTGGTGGACTAGATGTTTGAGATTGCATTTTGCTTTTTTGTTTTGCCATTTCCCCCTTTTTGGTTAATATTTGGTCCTTCAATCCCACTAGTGTCAACTGTTGGTAGTGTGTATCTTGGGGTCCTACTGAAAGGTTGATGTTTGTTCAATTACTGGGTCCCACAGTGAAGAGGTGGGCCAGTCACCTTATTTTTCTCTGCTGGGCTTGTTGGGTGAGTCCTACATTCTTCCTGGGATGACAAGCCTAGTAGTACTGATGTGAGTCAACTTTTAGTTCCTGCTGTTACTTTATCTTCAGGTTATTCCAGGTCACCAAATCTCCCTGTCTATAGTGTTTGTGTCGACTGAGGCCCTCCTGTGTCCCTGGTATGTGCCTGTGTGTCTCATAAGCCCTTTTGATTTTCTCCAAATTGGGGGAATCCTTATTGGCACACTCCTCACCCTGCCTGATGTTCTCTGTGTGCAGGAAGGAGTCACCCACACTCTTGCCAGACTCACCACAGTCTTATAGATAGTTGGAGGGAGCTTTACAACTGGCCCTATTTACCCACTGTACACCTATATTGTAGGGACATACTCAGCACACTGACTGGAGCCTGTTGAGATCCCGTTTGGGTGAGGTAGTTACTGAATCTTCCATCAAGCTAGCATGGTTAATCTACTGTAGTCCTAGGTTCTGGGAGAAAGAGTGGGAGCTGAAGATCAACAGCAGTATTTCATCCAGGAGGTAGGGAGTGTTCCCGAGGGGCCAGCTGGTGTCCTGGGTCCAGGCATCCTCCAGGCAGACAGGGAGTGTGGCACAGTGGCATGGGTTGTCCTGGGCTGAGAGGTGGGCCAGTGGCATCAGTTCAAATGTCTTCAGGGCACTATCTTGTTTTGAAGTCCTGTATCACTTTCACGGTTTTGTTCTGAGTGGGTTCATTTTGTTTCATCCTGTTGACCCAAAACAAAATTTAAAAAATTAAAAAAATTTTAATTCTCTCTAAAACAAAATTTAAAAAATTAAAAATAAACCAATGGAGCTGCATTCTTAGGAAAAATTTTGAATGTGAAAAGTCAGGGAAAAAAATTAACAAGCTGAAAAAAGGAAAACTGCCTTGCCAACGCATTCTAGCCTTTCCAATCCTTGATTTAATGATAAATCTTCCCAAAGACATTGGAAAGTGCCCAAGTACAGGACTTCAGACAGTGATGAAGGAGAATGTGAGAGAACTTGGTGGAGATCTCATACACTTAGTGAAGCTGTAACTTCAACTGGTTGTTGAAGTTGTAGGAAGAATGCTAGGAGAAACACATGGGCACAGTGATTGGAGCCTGCTGAGGTTTTCTGTTTGGGTGAGTGGTCACTGAGTCTCCCTTCAACTCAGTATGGTTAATCCACTGCAGTTCAAGGTTCTGGGAGGAGGAGTGGGAGCCGAAGATCAAGTACTTGGTCTAGGAGATGGGGAGCGTTGCCAAGGGCATTGGCCATTGGTGTGGTGTTCCTCCAGGCTGGCAGCAGTTGCAAAGGAAGTCCGGTGGTGCAGGTGAAGGTCCGAGGGCCACGCGGATTTCCTCAGACTCATATGCCAGAGTGGAGTCTTCTTAGGACCAAGAGGACAGTGTAAAACGAGTGCCCCCAACCCTGCTTTCCTTGTGCTAGGACTATTATTTTTCAGAATGAATCGGTATCTTAATGAGTAAGTTCCTTAGAAAGACTTCACCCTTCCAGGAAATCAAAGCCCTAACCCTCTCCACAATCTGGTCACTGGGTTCTGCCTGCTGTGGGGAGCCAGGCCTGCCCCAAGCCTGCAGTGGTGACATACTTGGGAAAAGTCCTTGCAGATAAAATTTCAGCAAGTCACACTGGGTTAGGATCCCAAGCAGGGCAGGGTCTGTCCACTGGACTCACCTCTTGGCTTAGAGACAAAAGGGTCAGCATGGGAGAGGCTGTGGGGAGAAAGAGCCCCTTCTACACTGTTGGAGAATGTCAGCTAGCACATCACTGTGGAAACAAGCATGAAAATGAAGAAACTGAAGCTAGAAATCCCATGTAACCCAGGTTTTCCCCTCAGAGGTATCTTCCTGAAAGAGTTGGAGACATCACAGTACAGGGACCCATGCACACCCAAGTTTATAGCATCAAACTCATAAGAGCTACAGCTTCAATGTGACCTTCATGCCCGTCAACAGGTGAATGATAACAAAGTAACAAAGGTGCAGTGTCGCACACTGTGGGGCACTGTCCTGCCATGCAGGGTAAACTCGGTTGTGTGCCACAAAGGCCATCGTATGGAGTGATAAATCAGTCACATGAACTTCCATATTGCATGGTTTCTCTTCTGTGGGAAGCCCAAAGTATAAATAAATTACAGAGAAAAATAGCAGACAGATGATAGGAAACAGATATAAATCTTTTGCAAATGGTAAGTGGACCAAAAGATAGAGGAAGAGGCGGGAAGGGAGGGGAGGGACCCAGGGAGAATTCAGCTGTGCGCTGAGTGTGCCGACTTCCACAGGGGTGGAATCACTGTGCGCGCAAACATGAACTCACAAAAATGATGATTTCAGGAAGTGTTGGGGAAGCCACCATCCACTGCATTTTTGCTGTTGTTGAATACTAGTCAGATGACAAAAGATGTGCTAGTGTGTCCATTTACCAGCAGAAGCAAACGCTAGGTGTTTTATTTTCAAATTATAATTGCTGCCAATAAAGTAAGTATATCATAGACTATCTGGGTTCATTACTAGACAAGAAAGCCTGTAGATTTCCATAATGAAAAAAGTAGAGTACCTTAAAGAATAAAGCGCCTGCCTGGTAAGTATGAGGTCTTGAGTTTGATTCCCAGTACCTCCCCCCCATAAAAGTAAAGAGTCATTGTAGCATTTGCTTGGATTTAATCTTGTGCCAAATGAGAAAGTTTTAGAGAGATATCCTAGGATAGACATTTTTGAGGAGACAGATGTGGCAGGTGATTATACTGAGTAACTTCTGTTTCTATTTTATTTTCAGAATTTGTTTTAGAGACAGGGTCTTGCTTTGTAGTATAGTTTTTTTTTTTTTTTTTCATGCTTTCCCGGCAGGCACTTAAGCCACTGAGCTAAATCCCCAGCCCTCTAAATTCAGTTTTTAAGTAAACAATTTTTGTGTCAAAGTTATTTTCTTTTATACCATAGTATTAAAAGGTTTTCTGACTTTTAAACCATTATTCTGTTCACTCACTCAGCAAGCATATTCCAGCAGCCTGAATGTGGCAGGCATATGTAAGGAAGTGATAAAGCCCACCGCTTTTTGAACACTTCCTGTGTTACTGGAATGGGCAGTCAGGTGCTTCATCATGCATCAGTCAGTTCAAGCTGTGCTCCCATAGACTATACTGCCTGGTGACATCCAGACAGTCTCTGGTTTGTGTCAGGACATGTTATGTTGTGGAAAGAAGAAACAGCCTAACCACATTCTCAGAATGTATCTCCACCAGTAAGTAGCTGCACTTCATAGAAGTCTCTCTGTGCCATGCTTGACACCCACCTCCTGTGATCATTACCCAATGGGGAAACAAGTATAAGGCTTCTGAGGTCACACAGCTTAGAGATGCTCTGGGTCACTGTGCTCCAGCACCTACCTCACAGCCCTCAGGGCTCACAAGGGTGGGACTGGCCTGGCCCTGGCTCACAGAGCCCAGACAGCTGTGGGCATGGAGGTTACAGAGTGTGAGCATTCCTTGCAGGGAGAGTACGGAGATGGCAGTGTGGGGGTGGGGTCTTAGGGACACTCAGGTGATGCTGAGAGGGCAGAGGCTGGCGCTAAGGAGCATCCAGGGCCACGGTGCTGCAGTTTGAGGTTGTGGCCCTGTTTGAAGCCTGTGTCCCTGAACCCATGTATGGCCTTCCTCCCAGGTGACCACTTGGAACACACTGACCAGAGTTAGGGAGGGAGATGATGACCTTGCTTGCATTGTGGAAAGCACAGTTTCCAAAAGCCAAAGCTTTTTTCTGTTGCCACAGATCTTGTTTTTACAATGAAAGATGGAGGGAAAGTAAGATTTATGTAACTGAAATTAACTGAACGATGGGGTGGAATTTAAATTGTTCAGGGCGGGTGTCTTGGTTACTTTTCTCTCCTCACCGACGCAAAATATCTGAAGGTTAAAATGAAGGGAAGGTTTATTTAGCTTACAGTTTTTGGAGGTTTCAGTCCATACTCAGCTGGCTCCAAGGCAGGGTGACGAGGCTAAGGGGCAGCTGTTTATGGCGGCTACAAGTGACAGGAGCAAAAAAGGGCAAAGAGGGAAGAGCATGCCTCCTTCCCTCCCCTACATTGTATGCCAGCTCTGCCTGTGGGCAGGTGCAGCACTCATATCACTAATCCCAGCCCTAGATAATGAACCAATCACAAACACTAGACTAAGCCACCTTCAAAAGCCCCCCACCATGACTGCACGAGGCTTTGCAGGGACACCCAGACACAAACCATTACATTGGGCTGGGGCCTGAGGCCATGGTCTTCGGTTCTACCCTGTTGGCCTCTTTCCAGGAGCCCCATGCCTAGATCTCTCTCTGACTGGCTCTGTCAAGAAGCAAGGCCCCACCACAGTGCTTGGGCAGGCAGCAGCTGGCAGGCAGGCAGCATTCCAGAGTGTCTCTTCCTCCACACAGGGTCATGCTCCTTCGGATTGCAGAAGATGTGAACAAATCCGAGTTGAGGTCTTTTAAATTTCTGTTGTACAAAGAGATCTCCAAGTCTAAACTGGATGACAACATGGTGAGACCCCCATCTCTCACGTTCGTCCGATGTGTCATGCAGAGGATTCAGGTCTGGAGGAGGACTGGGTGTCAGAGGCTGTGCTGGGGTATAGGGCCATCCAGGGCAATTCCATGGTGACCCAGCTGCACACTCAGGCTGGTTCATGTGTGAGGTGTTCACAGAGAGTCTGAGTGCTGGGCCTGGGTAACATCAGAGTGAAACTCCCGACCTGTTAGATGTCTGAAACACTGAGTTCATGTTCTTTGAAATCGAGGAATGGATTCTAGGAATGATGGAGGTTGAGTAGGAAGAATTTCTGTCTGAGAGGGAAATAAGGGCCCCCCAGAAACATGTGTTGCCTGCCAACCCTGCTTCACAAGGGTGTTTACTGAGCAAAGACACATGGTGAGGTGGGTTTGAGGTGGGACAGAACTATGATCAATCAATTAGATTTCAAGTATAGTTGCTCAGGTAGTATTGATCCAATGGCAAATCATAGAATGGGTGTGAGGTGGGACAAAATTGTGGTCAACCAATAAGCACACAACAGGTGTAGCTGCTTGGCTTATATTGATTAAATAGGGATCAAATAGGGAAACAAGTCACACAGCTGTAGCAAGTACACATGGGATGACAAGGACTTTCCTGGAGGGGTGGGTAAGGAGGTTTGGTCTCCACACCAAGGTGACAGATGTCTACTCAGAGTGTCAGGCACTGTGGCTCATCCCTAGGGAAGTACCTGGGTGAGCAGCACTTTTTCTTGAAGCCTGGCCTTGGGTGAATATGCCCACAGCCACAGCTGTCTTCTGCATCACCTGGCCCTGTCTGCTGCCTACAGTGCTTCTACCTAACTTAGCTGTCTATAATATGGGGACCAACCCCGAGGCTCCTGATGTGGCTTGTCTAAACTCTTATTTTGGGGCTGGAGGGCACAACAACCATCTTCCTTGTCTTCCTCCTGCCCCAGGAAGGTCATGGGGCAGGGTCTCTTGGGCAGTGAGGTGGCCCTTTGTTTGGGAGGAGGAAGTGAAAACATCTCCTCTAAGAGTATATGTGGCCCAGTCCGGGTTTCCCCTGCTTTTCCTCCCACAGAGCTTGCTGGAGATCTTCATAGAGATGGAGAAGAGGGCCATCCTTGGGAAGGACAACTTGGACACCCTGAAAGAGATCTGTGCCCAGGTCAACAGGAGCCTGCTGACGAAGATCAGCGAGTACGAGCAGCAGCTTGGAGGTGGGGATGCGGGCAGGGGCAGCAGCTGCGTGGAACTTGGCTGACAGAGCCTTGCCCTTCTTCTCATGTGCTGGGTTTTTGTCTTTTTAATTCAGAGAGAACAACGAGTCTCAGACAAAGTCCAGATGCATTTTCAAAGGGTAATGCTTGGATTCTCGAGATACACTGTCGACCACACTCTGATGCCTTCCTACCGCCTTTCCGCGTCCTTCCCAAGACTGTGTCCCAGTAGCAGGATGCGAGTCACTGGTGACTTGAAGTCATCCTTCTCCAGAAAGGCAGAAAAGCCACCACGACACGGCAGGCACACTCGAAATCAGTGTAGAGCTGGTCGGTACAGTCTTTCCTCTCCCAGTTTCTTCCCTTCCCCTGACTTGCGCTCACATTCGAATCATTTTTCAGAACTTCTGTGATTAAATCACTTTTTCTTTCAAAACCAAAATTCTCTCTCTTCTCCTGGTGAAAGCCACTTGGCTGAGTGTGAGCAGTCCCTCTCTCCCCCCAGCCAAACCCCGGGATCTGCCTGCCTCAGCCTGTGAACGCTGCAGCCAAGTTACTCTTCTTATTCCACAGAGGAATTGGCCAGTACCTGTCCCCTGACGTGGAAGGAGCTCTAAAACAGCTCTGCAAAACTCTGATTAATTGCATCTTCTCTCTGATTATAAAATTACATGTACTCATGAGAATGACTACAAATTCGGAGGAGACTAAAATTCCAGCAGTGTCATCACCCGTAACTATTACTATTGTCAGTGTGCATGTTACACTTTCACCTGGCTCTTTGTGTGCGTGTGTGATGCATTTTGGATCCACAAGGAACCAGGGCAGACAGTTCTTTCTCACCACACACTTGCTTGAACTGAGGCTTGAAGGGCACTTCAATATTTTGGAAGCAGTAATTCATCCTGCACTAATGGTTCCATTAATGACTCTCTTGCCCATGTCATTTCTCGACTTGGTGACTTGGAAGAATATAAAATTCTATCTGCTCCTGGCCCTGGTTTTCCCACTGGTACAGAGATAGTCTGTGCCTGGGTCTCCAGAAGGCCCTGAGCTGTGCTGCCTGCTGGCCCCTGGGCTGGAGGGTCAGCGTGTCCAGCTGGTGGGAACCTTCATGTGTGCCACAGGCATCTTGGGCATGGTCCCTTGTCTACCACCCACCTCACTGTTGCTCTCTTTCTGTTTGCAGAGGAGTTACCCTTTGAGATGCAGGATGCGCTGGATTCTCTGGAAGGACAGAACAGCAAGGCACAGGTACAGGGATACCCTGGTCCTCCTTCCTTGCACAGCACAGGTTCTACTTCTTGTATTTGTTAGATTTTTCTTTTTTTAGCTTCTAGATATGCCAATAAAGGGTAGAAATTTATTATAAATTTTGAGAACAGTAGAAAAAAATCTACAAATGGGAAAGTTTAAAAGGTGACTTTACTTTTTAAAAATGTGACTTTCCAGGCTTCTATGTGTTATATTTTTATTTTGAAGCCAGAGACAGTGGCAGGAGAGCCTCCTCCTATGTCACCCACAGCGGGGGTGGGAGGACCTCAGGAAGAGTCCAGTGGGCACAGAAAGCAAAGCCTTTTGCTTTTTAGCTTGATGTGGCGTCAGGGAGTGTAAGAGCCAGGGCACACCTGCGTTAGGCTCCAAAGGGCATTTACTGCTGCAGGCACTGGAGGAAATCACCGGGTCTTCCCTTCCTCTTGAACCCAGGGTTAGCCGGAGTGATGCAGCACTTGGAGGCAACACACTACTATTCTTTTGCACTGTCCCACCCATCAGTGAAAGGCGAGGTTTTTGTTTTGTTTTGTTTTGCTTTGTTGTCTTTTTGAGACAGGTTTTTACTATGCAGTTGAACTCACTTTGTAGCCCAGGCTGGCCTCGAACTCACAGTGACCCTCCTACCTTGTCCTCCCAAGTGCTAGGATGACAGGCGTGTGCCACTGCACCCAGCCTAGAACAAGCCTCAGTCAACCTCAGCATTGCAGTACCCTGGTAAATGCACTGATGAGCAGCAGTGCAGAGTACTTTCTCAGTACCTAGCAGAGTACTTCATGCCTCAATAAGAGTGCCGAGACATGAGGACTAGGAGACCTGCCGAGTCTTCAGGTCAGGAAAATGCAGCCAGGAATGTGGCTCCTGTTCTACAGTCCATTTCTCCACCTCATGTGCTGCACAGACGTCCAGCCACAGGCTGCAATCTCTGCAAGGACCCAGCAGGATGCCTCACATGGGGCCCTGCAGTCTCGTCCCAGGACCCTACTGTGGGCCCGGGAGCTCTGCATGCCCTGGGACGGGCTGTGTCTTGGTAGTTGGTATTGTCCCTGGCTGGGCCCTCATCTGCCTCCAAGCAAGTGAGAGGCAGTTGCCTGCAGATCCTGAGCCCCTGAGGAGCAAGCACCTCTCCCTGCAACCCTGCCAGGGTTTCTGTCCACACTCTTAGGACGCACCTGCAAGGTAAGGTCCTGACTCGGGGTTTTGTTTTGCAGATGGAGGACAAAATTTACCAAATGAAAAGCAAGCCCAGGGGGTACTGTCTGATCTTCAATAATTATGATTTTAGTGAGGCACGGAGGAACATACCCAAACTCAGCAAGATGAAGGACAGGAACGGGACGGACTTCGATGCAGGTACAGTAGAACCCGGAGGAGTGAGATGTTTCTTGCATCTGTTTTATGAAGAGAGAGGGCAGATGTGAGGGTGCACTGGCTGCACTCACCCCGTCTATTGCCAGGGTTGTTTGGCTAGTCCAGTCGGCTGGGCTGGTGTCCCGTCCTTCTCACTGTTCCACTGTAGTCTCCTCAGGCTGGGTGGAAGAGGACACCCACCCTGACAGAGGAGGACCATCTGTCGGTCACGGGGACAGAAGTGTGCTTGCTACAACCTCCAAACAAGCTTTCAAAGGGTGGGGAGGGAAGCCTGAGTCAAAAGGGGACATGTTTCAAGACCGATTTGAAGTTATTTCCCTGAGGTGCAGACCATGCTTGTGTATTTGTTCATGTTCTGCTTTTGTTTCGTTTTTAAATCAAACCAATGTAGTGATAAAATACTGGTTCTTCCTAGGAGGCTTACGTTGAAGCACAGCAGTGAGCCTCACTTTTAACTTGGCCAGGTGTGCGGGTCCATAGAGCACACGCGGGAGTGCCTTGCCATGGGCACGGGGCGTGGGCGCTGTTGGGTGCCACACAGACTGTGGGCTCTTCACAAACCTTGAATTTTCAGATGGTGAACCAGACAGAAATTCTTCTGCTTAGCCTGTCTAAGATAAGGCTGAGAATTATGGATTACATGAAAAAATAATCTGTGGCTTGGGAATGTAAAAGTGACTGTAATAACAGAAATCATCCAATCCAACCCATGCAGTGTTAAGGATTCGACTCGAACTTTCACAAATGGCATTTAGAGAATTGAATGACGTTTAGAAAGTCATTGCAAACTGACTCTAACCATCAGAACACTGCAGTGGTCCCTGTGCAAATCTAGTCTGAGGTTTTAGACACAGGACTCAAGGACACTGACTCTAATAGTTGTTACCACGCACTTGGTGTTGGAAACATGTTTTCAGGCCCTTTGGACCTGTTCATTTAATGGTTTGGAAATTCTCTAACATTGATTTGATTGAGTCCTGGAGCCCATTCTTCTTACACGGGCCTGTGATGAGAGTCTGCTGGAGTCTGCACACCCACCAGCCCCTGCTGCCCTCAGCGAGCCTGGGCCCCTTTGGCTCTGCTGAGTCCCTGGTGAACGGCTCTGCAGTCACTTTCTCCATCACATCCCAGATTCCAAAGAGTCATGTCTTCCCCAGAACCAAGGCACTGTGCCGGCTTCCCCAGAGTTCTTACAGACTCATAAGGTCCATTGTGCTTCCAAGTAAGAACAAGTCAGGCAAGCAGCCTGAAAGGGTGAGAGAGACTTTGACCAGATCTTCTAGCACATGTAAAGAGAAAGAACTGAGGCAAAATTAAAAAAAAAATAAAATTACACATTCCAAGAAAGACACAATACTTGATACGAAAGGAAATACAAAGAACATATTGTTTACATAGCTCCAGTAATATAAGTATTATCCTGCATTCAACTCAGAATTGTAAATGATGGTGTAAAATGGTAAACACTCATGCTCCATAACAAAAGTCTCAAATTTGTAAATGAATAAATAACAATGTGCCTAATTTTGCTACAAAATGAAGGCCAAGAAAAAAAGCTGTAAGCAGAAAGTTGTTGCTTCTATAGGACACAACTGAGTAATACAGGTATAGAGAGGGAATAACTTTTCTAGCAGGTCTTTTAGTTTTACTTTTCTTGGTCTCTTTTATTTTGATGATAAATAATTTGAGGGGTTTCAGCATAAACATATTGTATTCAAAAATTGTTTCTGTTTTTCTGATTATGTAAGAAATACAATCATGCTTTGAATTGGCTGGGCAGTAACCCAAATAATAGCTACAAATCCCGGAAGGTGTTCCAACAAGGCAGCAGGTCCACAGTAACACGCCGTCCTTTCACGTCTGAATCAGGGCTTGAGAACGTTTCTGGCTGGTGACAGTAAACACAGAAGCACATAGAATCCAGCGACTGGTATAGAACGTCTTCAAGCTTTGGCTCACATTCTTCCTTATTGATGTCAGCCCCGTTTTCCCAGCTTTCTGCTGTGGTGTGGGTACTATTTTCCTTCTTTCCTTTCCTTTCCTTTCCAGAGACCTTGGACAACATCTTCACTGAGCTTCATTTTGAGACAGTGACTTGCAGAAATCTGACAGCACAGGAGATCCGTGGCAGGCTGCAGCACTACCAAGGCACGGACCACAGCGACAGGGACTGCTTCGTCTGCTGTGTCCTCTCCCATGGGAACAGGGGCATTATCTATGGGATTGATGGGCAGGAGGTGCCCATCTCTGAGCTGACCTCTTATTTCACTGGCTCCAAGTGCCCTTCCCTTGCTGGAAAACCCAAAGTGTTCTTTATTCAGGCCTGTCAAGGGGAGAACTACCAGAAAGCTATACCTGTGGAGACCGACTCAGATAAGAACAAGGCCTCTCTAGATGACAACTTTTCATGCCCATGGATGACCATCCCAGATGAGGGTGACTTCCTGCTGGGGATGGCCACTGTGGACAGCTATGTCTCCTACCGAGACCCCACGAAGGGAACCTGGTATATCCAGACACTGTGTGAGAGCCTGAGAAGAAGATGTCCTCGGTGAGTTTGGCCTCGCGCATCTCAGTTCCGTGAAGCCTGCTCCCCTCCCCATCACCTCTGCAGGCACCTGTGTTCAGAGCCCACTGGAAAAAGCTGTGGCCATTTACCTGGTCAGAGGTGGCCCGAGGGGCGTGGCTGCTGCTTGTCCCAGTGTCTAGTTGTGGCTCCCACAGCTGCACTTCTCGGGTCCGGGTGAGTGGGGAGACGGGCAGGGTATATGTGGGGTGGTGCCCAGCTCATGGCCTCCAGGCAGAGGCTGAATCTCCAGGAAGGTAGGAACCTGAGTTAGTGCTTCGCTGCTCCACCCCATCAGTCGTCCTGCAATAGCCCGCCAGCTTCAAATCCTCTGGGTGCATTGTGAGCCGAGGTAGCAAAGAGCAAGAACCCCTCACACTTCCCCTAGGGGACCTGCTCTGAAGGCACAGAGCATGGGAAAGCGTCCCTCCCTTATTTGCCAACCACAGGCTTCTGTTAGTTAAACTAGGGTTTAAATCACAGTTCAGCCACTGGCACACATGGCCAACAGATGGTGGCAAGGACTCCACCCAGCGGGTTCTCGTTTTTTTTTTTCTTTTGAGTGTGTGAAAACAAACACTTTCCCATGGCTTATAAAGACTGAACCATAAGAGGAGTGTGGCATTTTCATCTTGCAACTCTGGTGTGGGCCCTGCATGCCTCTGGGCATAGCTGTATGTGATGAGATTGCACAACAAAGCAGCTAAGACTGAGGGGAGGAGGCGACACGTGGCCTTCACTTGCCCAGAGTTTGACTGCACTGCAGACACATGCACAGAGCAGTGTGGATGTCACGCACAGGGTACTGGGGGCAGGAGATACTTGAGGGAGTCAGGGACACAGCGATGGGGCAGAGTGAGACACTATGTATGGGTTGGGAGGGAAGGAATCAGATCTAACACTGGCACTGGGGTTTCTGATGGTCACAAGAGGTCCTCAGCAGACCAAAGGCAAGGAGGCTTGGTTGGGCCACCATGGCTTTGTGCCTGGTGCTTTGGGGGAAACTCTCAAGGGCATGGCAGAGGTGGTGTTGGAACGGTTTTTATCCCGCATGAGTGGTCATGATGATATGCTCTGTTTCGCAGCGGTGATGATATTCTCACCATTCTGACGGAAGTGAACTTTTATGTGGGCAGAAAGACTGACCAGAAGAACATGGGAAAACAGATGCCCCAGCCAATCTTCTCACTGAGGAAAAAGCTGTTCTTCCCCACTGACTGATGCTGTGGTCTAGCTCTAAACACTAGGCTTCACCAAAGCCTAAGCACTTGCTGTTTGAATTTGTTCTGGATGGTCGGAGAGGAGAATGGAAGGTGCTTTAATGTGGTGAAGAAGTGCACACCAGGAGTTAATCCTGCCAGATACCAGAACCCTTCTCCTTCCGAACCATCCTCTACACTACTTTTATTCTGCTTTGCTGGGGGTTGAACCAGAGTCCTGTGTGCCAAACCCTCTCCAAGGCATTCTTTGCATTCTGCCTGCTGCTTCTCTCTGCTTTCTGGCCAAGCCTTTTACAGGTATCTTTCATAAAAACAGAATAAATTGCACTTTTTTTTTTTTTGCTGTTTTTTTCTTTCCAATTCATTTCACAAATGGAAAACATTCAGGTCCTTGACATAGTTTACTTCAGCCACGTGAAGCTGGCCTTCACTGTTGTGTTTTTAGCATTTGTTGTAAACACTCAAAAGGTGTAAAGGTATTACATTAAAACCAGAATATCTTCTCCTGAAAAATCTGAATGCTTAGTAACAGTGACCCCGTGCAGAACAGCCACAGCTGATGGTCTGGGCAGTCCTGGTCAGACAGGACCCGGGCCCTGCTTGCTCTGCAGGCCATGTGCCTGACTGCCCGTCCCTGCAGTGTGTAATGGTTTTCCTTCCATATGCAGCACTCGATCCTGCTGCCTGCTGTGGCACTGGGGTTTTGATGGTGCCCTGCAGAGCACAGCCAGCATCATCAGTTCAGACTCCTCCCCCTGACTCATAGGTGAGGGGACAGATGGAGTGGGTATGGGCACAGGTGTGAGAGAATAAAAATCAATACATTACCTGTTGATTACCTAAATGTCCCAGGAGCACAAACTTACAACTTGAAATAAGGTCAGAATTCAGGAGGAAGAAAGCCTTTAATTACTATAGTCTCTTTCTAGTCAAATATGCAAAAGTGGAAGAGAAAAGAGTACCCAGTCCACAGAAAGCTTCCATGCACAGAAACATCAGTTCCCAAAGAGTCACCAGAAGCCATGCATGCAACTGGAGGAGAACTCAAACATTCCCAGCCTCTTAGAAGAAAGCCAACTGTGACACAAATCGAGCCACCCAAGAACTCCACTTATCACCAGCTTTTCTCAGGAAGACTTCCAGCCTTCTCTTGGCCCTCGGGGCTGCTTTCCCTGCCCACAGCTGTGGAGAACAGGGTTTTCTTTATGATTATCCTCTTTTGTTGTTGCTGTCTTCCAACATGCCCAAGTCACACCCATAAAGAGCGACAGAGGTGGACCTCTCAGGTCGTCTTTCATGGCTCTCTTCGTTTTTGGCAATTATCTTCTGCCTGAAAACAGAGCAGAGAGATGTATCACTATAGACCCAGGGTAAGGAGGGAATGCAGTACCAGGGTGGGGAGAAGAGTGTGGCTTCCTTCCTGAGGGAGCATCACACTCATTACTCGTAGTGGTTTCGAATCTGGTGAGATGCAGTGGTGGAGTAACCAAACGCCCGGCTGAGGCATGCCCTTTTTAGAAAGCGTTTGCATTAGCGAGTAGTAACTGAATAGATCTTCTTTTGGTGGATTTGGATGTGCATGTAACCTACTTCGATCATCTCCACCCTATAACCTCGTCTGTGCTCCCCTTTCTTTTTGTTCCCTTCTGCTCTTTCTGGTCATGCATCTACCTTTGTGATGCCCTAGAGAGATAACAGAAAGCACTTTCTGGGTTTTTTCGAGTTGAGCTGATTTTGCTTGACAGGATGATCCCTAATGTCACCCATGTTTTTGCAAATGACAAGATTTCATTCTTTTGTGTTTAATATGATTATTATTTTCCCTTTTATTACTAGTGTCTATTAATTTTACAAACCACAGGGTTTCAGTGAGTTTCCCCACTCCTCTCCCTCACTCCTTTCCCTGCCCTCCTTTCTCCTCCTGTTTGTTAACAGTCTCTTTTATGCTTTCATGTCATCCTTCTTAGAGTACACAAGTTAGGGGGAGCACACAATATTTGCCTGAGAGTGGCTTTTTTTGCTCAGTGTGATAGGCTGTGGATCTATTCATTTCCTTTAAGATGTCAAAGTGTCATTCTTCTTTATGGCTGAATAATACTTCATTATGTATGTACATATATTCTTTATCCATTCATCTGTTCAAAGGCTTCCAGGAAGGTTCTGTATCTTGGGCACTTACTGCAAATTGTGCTGCAATAAATGTGGGTCTGCCAGGATCCCTGTGGTATGCTGACTTTCAATGTTTCTGGTACATACCAAGCAGTGGTATAGTTGAATCAAATGGGAGCTCTTTTTTTAGTTTTTTGAGGAATGTCCATTCTGATTTCCAGTAGCAATGTACTAGTTTACATTCCCATCAGCATTTGGTGCCTTTTTTTTATTCTTGTTGACAGCCGCACTGATGGGGCTACAGTGGACTCTTAAAGTCACCCTGACTTATATTCCCTAATATCTAAAGATGTTGCATAGTCTTTTTCATATATTTCTTGGTCATCTGTACTTCAAGAAGTGTTTGATCAGTTCATTTGCCCACTTACTGATTGGGGTATTTGGTGTTTTGGCATTAAGCTTTTGAGATTTTTAATATATTCCAGGTCTGAATTCTTTGTCAGAAGAGAAGCTGACAAAGATTCTCTCCCATTGTGTAGGCTGCCACTTTACTGCTAGTTGGGTCCCTTGCTACGCAGAAAGTTTTTAATTCCATGTGGTTCCATTTGTTGATTCTCGGTCTTTCCTGTAGTGTTGTGGTCCTTAATTCAGGAAGTCTTTGCCTGTGTCTATGACTGCAAGTGTTTCTCCTATATTTTATTTTAGCAGTTTTACAGTTTCAGGTCTTATGTCTAAGTCTTTGATACATTTTTAATTGATTTTTGTACAGGGTGAGAGACAGAGCCTAATCAGCAAGATTTTACTCAACCTAATGATGCAATTCAAGGTCTTATATAAATAAGAACAAACCAAAACAAAAACACAAGGAAAGAAAATAATAAATATCAGAGCTGAAGTTAATGGGATAGGAACTATAAGAATAATACACAGAATCAATAAAACAAAGAACTGTTTTTTCAAAAAGATAAAACAAGATTGATAAACCCTTAGTCAAACTAACCAAAAGAGTGAGAATATGCAAATCAATACAATTAGGCCTGAGAAAGGGGATAGTAAGACTGACACCAGTTTTGAAAACCTATATTCTAATAAATTGGAGAATCTAGAAGAATTAATGAATTTCTAGACACGTATGACCTATCAAAACTGAACCGAAAAGATAAGAAAAATCTAATCAGGTCCATAATAACCAATGAGGTTGATGTAATAAGAAGTCTCTGAATAAAGAAAAGCCCAAGACCAGAGGATTCATTGCTAAATCTTACCAATCCTTTAAGAACTCCATGCCAATGCTCCTCAGACTATTCTGTGAACCAGAAAGGTAAGGAATGCAGCCAAACTCATTCTGAAAGGCCAAATAACCCTAATACCAAATACAAAAAAATTATAAGCCAGATGAACATAAATGCAAAAAACCTTAATAAAATACAAACCAAATTCAACAACACATTCAAAAGATCATGTACCATGATTAAGTGGCTTTTAATCCAGGGATGCAAGAATGGTTCAACATACACAAATTTACAAACATAATACATCACATAAGTAGAATCAAAGGTTAAAAAATCACAATTATCTCAATTGATGCAGAGAAAAATTTTAGACAAAATTCAACCTCACTTATTATAAGAGCCCTGAAGAAATTGAAAGGTCATATTTCAATATAGTACAGGTCCAAACCACAGCAAGCATCTTTCTGAGTGGGGAAAAACTGAAAGTACTTTCTCCAAAATCAGGAACAAGGCCAACAGTGTACACTCTCACCACTCCTAATCAATACAGCACTTAAAATTTTAGACAAGAGAAATAAATAAATGGATTCAAATAAGAAAGAAAGTGGCCAAATTTTTCTTGTCAGCAGACAATATGAGTCTGTGCTTAGAAGACTCCATCAAAAGACCTTTACACTTAATAAGTTCATTAGAGTAGCAGGATTATAAAAGCAACATCAAAAAATCAGTAACTTTTCCATATACCAATGTTTTCAACTAGCAATAACCATACTCTGGATAAACCTCATTGGCTACAATACATTCTCTGTGCAAAACTTCTATGCACCAATACTGGAGTAGCCAAGAAAAAAATCAAGTAAACAATTACATTCACAATAGCTTCAAAAAACAAAACAGCAGGCTGGGGATTCAGATCAGCAGCTTAAGTGCCTGCCTGGCAAGTTCGAGGTCATGAGTTTGATCCCCCCCACCCATAAAAAAAAAGATACCTAGCGGCCAATATAATCAATGAGGTAAAAAGACCTCTCTACAATGACAATTTCAGAACATTGAAGAAATAAATTAAAGAAGACAATTGAAGGTGGAAAGACCTCCTATGTTCATTCATTAGAAGAATCAATTCAATAAAGTTTCCTTTAGTAAATTATTGCCCAAAATTTCTTGGAATGATTACAGGTGTATCTTCAGGTAACAGTACATCTGAAGTTATTTTTCATAGGCCCCAGAAGCAGCCGCATCTAAGGTAAATCACTAACATGGAAACCCTCAGGAAAGATAGACCTAAAAAACAACACTCAGACACAGAGTTAAATAATCTCAGAAATTACAGATGAACTTCCTGTGTCATTTTTTTCTTTTGGGTTTCTTTGAATCAGGGTTTCACTATGCAGTTCAGGCTGGCCTTGACACTATGTAGCCCAGGCTGGCCTTGAACTTGTGGCAATCCTCTTATCAGCATCCTGAATGCTGAGATTACAGGTATGTACTCCTATTCCTGGCCTCTGATGTTATTTTGGGAAACAAACAAACAAACAAACAAACAGACATGCAAGTAAGGGAGGAAAGCCTAACACCACCCCTAGTGAGCCATCCCTGAAGTGAATGGTGTGACCTTGCTGGAAACCTGTGTCCAGCTCAGAGTGACTGAAGTTCCCCTTGACACAGCCAAGAGCACCTGCTTTGTGTTCTGAACTCACTCCTTACTCAAACACCCTCCCACTCCTGAAGGTGGATCAGTCATTTGGTAGTAGCACCACACCTCAGATGACTGTTTTCCACTGTGAGATTCTGGATGATGTGCTTGTACTTTTCCTCAGCTTCTGAGAGCTTGTTCTGCAGTACTTTTTCTAGGTTTCCCACTGCAGCTTTCTGAAAGACACACAGTTGGGTGGCTGCCTTCCCCGAGACACCCAGGGCAGGTACAAAACAGCATAGCATGATGCTTGTGCTCCTCCCAGAGCCCTCACCCCTCAGGACGTACCTCTTTCTGGAGTTCCAGCTGTGTTTGGTAGAGGCTCATGTTGAGTGACTCTAGAATAAGGGCTTGTGCATGCAACTCTTCCTCTATGATCTGCACAAAAGACGTATTCAGGACAGTATACAGACATCTGCCTGCTTATGCTCTTCTCCAGGACACCTGCCAGGCAGCAGCATAGCTCCACCTCCTTCTGTGCTCTCCCAGACCCTGGCCACCGCGCCCTCTCTGTCTGGCCTGTCTGTACCTCCTCCCCACTTCAGCTCACTGCTGCCACCGCTGCAGAGCCACCTCTCGCCTGAGTGCCAGTGGACAGTGCAACAGCCATCCATTCCCAGATCTCAGTGCATAACAATGGAAATGAATGGAACACATGGACTGTACTTAAGACTAATACACCAGCATATACTGCCAACTGCACTAACATATCACCCTGTAGGGCTATATACTATAACCCTAATGCAAAATGTTATTAACAGGGAAACTAAGGGGACAGGTGAAAGGGTGGGGGGTGATATGGGAACTGTCTATACTTTCTGCCTTCATTTTTGTGTAAACTTAAAACTGCTCTAAAATAATCTATCAATTAAACAAACAAAACACAACAAAAGATAAGCACAGGGGGTTACTCCTCTTGCTGCTCAGAAGGCTCATGCAGGAGGAATGCAAGCTTGAGGCCCACCTGGGCAACCCTGGGAGGCTGCGTATCAAAACCAAAAGGTGTGGGGACCTGGCTCAGTGGTACAGTGTTCGACTAGCATGTAAGAGGCTCTGGGTTTAATCTTCAGCAAAAGCCAAAGAAGGAAGGAAGGAAGAAGGAAGGAGGGGAAGGAAGGAAAGAAGGAGAAAGAAAAGAAAGGAAAGAAAGAAAGAAGAAAGAAAGAAAGAAAGAAAGAAAGAAAGAAAGAAAGAAAGAGACAAAGAAATTAAGAAGAGAAGGAGACTAGGAGTCTGTGCAAAAGACTTCATAAGAGAAAGAGACATTCAAGAATCCTGCAGGACAGCAAGCAGGACCATGGGCCAAGATGGGAAGATGCGGAGGGGCTGGCTCACCCCTGGGAGGCTGTGAAAACCTGAGGACAGCGAGGAGCCATCCCAGGCTGGCATGGGCTGGGCTGCTCTCCCTGTGTGCACCTGTCTCACTGCTCTATGCAGGATGGGCCCTGGGGCAAGGAATAAAGCCAGACCAGAAGGAGGAGAGCACTGCAGTGGCTCAGGGGAGAAATGATGGCCCAAGGTAAAAGCAGCAGGGCTGGAGAGGAGTGGGTTGGATGTGGAAAGAAACCACCCATGTTTATAGTAGCACAGTTTGTAATAGCTAATCTTGGAAACAACCCACATGTCCATCAACTGAGGAATGATAAAAAAGATGTGTTTTTTTTTAAAATAATAGAATATTGCTCAGTGATAAAGAAAGATAAACTTGAGACTTTTATAGGTAAATGGGTGCAACTTGAGACCATACTCATAAGTGAAATAAATCAGACCTCCATGTGTAAGCATTACTTTGTCTCCTGGTGTGAGTAGCTGAATGAGAAACGAGATTCAAAATGTACAACAGATATTGCAAAATGGGAAGAAACTGTTCAAAAGGAAAGAGAAACTGTGATAGGAGAAGGAAAAGGAAGGAAGGGAAAAGAAAAAAGTATATATATATATATACACACACACACACAAGATAGTTAAGATAGTAACACAGCTGGTTTCTCTTAGTTCATTGAAAAGCAAGTTTAGCACTAATACTTTTATGGACAATATTTCATGCCTATATCTTGTACTCAGAAAAACTACTATGAATATAACAATATGCAATGTATTAATTATTGTTACTCTCCTTTTATACAGTTTTGAAACTCTGTTTTATTGTTGTTTTTATTTTTTTTCTATTTAAAATAAAAAAAGAGAAAGAAAGAAAGAAATCAGTGATAACCAGGTCTGGACATTCACCCTGGGGAGCGGACAGTTCCAAGTCCCGTGGACAAGCTGTCGTGTGTGCAGCTCATGCAGAGAGGAAACAGACAGGAGTTCTGTGCAGCAGAGCCTGAGGGGAAGAGTGGCACTTGTAGCCCCGCTGCTGCTGTGGTCTAAGTGCTGCTGCACAGCGGTCACCCAGCACCTGCGGTCACCCAGCACCCATGAGGACGCAGAACACTGGGCATGTGGAGTCAGACCTGGCTCTCTGAAAGGCACTGTTGTTTCTGCTTTACACACAGTTCCAAAATCATTTTCCTTTTTTTTTTTTATTTTAAAGAGAATAAAATCCAATAAAACAGAATAAAACCAATCAAAACAAAGCAGTGAAAGTGGCAGAGAACTTCAAAGCAGGGTAATAGGAAATCAACAATGGCTACCATAGTATATCTTGTTATCTTCACAATAGTTGTCTATTCCATCAGACATAGTGAAATCGAATAAAACAAAACCAATCAAAATAGAACATTGAATAAAACAAAACAATAAATTGAAATAAAACAAAACAGTAAGAACATACTGAATTTTAAAAACAAGATAGAAGGAAATCCCCCATATTTGCTATACTGTGTACTGTTATCCTCCCAATAGATGCTCAGATTACTGGCCCCAGGCCTGCAAAGTCAGTCAAACAATACAAACATTCAATTGTTCCAAACTTCTTTTCAATTTATTGGATCTAGCAAGTTTAATCTCAAGTCTTATATTTTTAAATGGGTTTTGGGAAAATCATCATAGATTCCATTTTCCTGAGAGGATATCTTCTTACTGATATGTTTGTAAAATACACTCTGTCACAGGGAAGGATGAGGAGCTTACCTCTTTGGTCTTCTCAGCTCTTGCAATTGCATGGTGTCCCTTTCATGTTGTTTCAAGAGCTCCTAAAAACATTTTTATTTGACAAGGTCAGCACTGTGGTTCTAGATTTTCTTTTAGAGAATTTAAAAAAACCGGTAGAGGATTCATGAATATATAAACAAAAGCTTAGTTAATGGTATTATAACACATATTATCAACAAATGATACAATGTTTTGAAGTTAAATAATGAAAATTCCATGTTCAAACTTATCACACTGACAAATATTAAAAGAAATTATATTTTCATCAAAAGCTTTTCTTAAATCATTGTACAGATTCAATGCTGTGAAGAATTCAGTTCTGCACAGATTGATCTTTATTTTTAGTGTAAACCTTCTCAAAATGCCTGTACTTTTTGTTGTTGTTGTTGTTTTTGTTTTTTGAGACACGGTCTCACTCTTCTGTAATTCAGGCTGGCCTTGAGACTCATTATGTAGCCCAGGATAGCCTTAAACTCATGGAGATCCTTCTGCCTCAGCCTCCCAAATGCTAGGGTTACTGGTGTGAGCCACCATGCCTGGAACTACCAGAACTTTCTTGACAAAGTACTTCAAAATTGATAAGCTAGTTCTAAAACTTATATGAAAAGTCAAAGGATATAGAAATGGCAAAATAATCTTGAAGAACAGTAGCAAAGTTAGATGATCTCACTACTTGGTTTCAAGTTACACTAGTTAATTAAGGCAATGTGCTGTTGGACAAAATATAAACAAATAGTTGAACAGAACGGAGTCTTATCCCCACTTTTAACGATGCCTAGGCAACTCAGTGAGAGACAGGAAGGAATTTTCAAAAAATGGTACCAGGCCGGGTATAGTGGTACACACCTGTGATCACAGTATGCAGGAGGCTGAGGCAGGAGTATTACTGCAAGTTTGAGGCCAGCCTGGGCTAAAAAGTGAGCTCAAGGCCATCCTGGACTGCAGAGCAAAACCTTGTTTCAAAAAGACAAAAGCAAACAAAAAAAGGTACCAGAACACTGGGCATTTGTAGGAGAAAAAGATGATTCATAAGCTCTGTCTCCTCACACATAAAAAATGATTCAAATGGGTTACAGAACTATACAAAGTAAAATTATAAAGCTTCTAAAAAGTAGAATACTTTCATGGCCTTAAAATAGGCAAAGAAAATACAAAAGCCTTAACCATAAAGGGAAAAGGATGATACTTTGTCTTTCATCAAAACTTCTGCACATTGAAAGATACTGTTAACAAAAAGAATAGGCAAGCCACAAGCTGGAAGCCACTCTATGCGACATGCGCATCGGACCGAGACTCTGTACCCACCATGTATAAAATGCCCTAATCTCTCATGTTTCTATAATGATGAAAGATGTTTCAGACACTTCCAAAAAGATTCATGAGCAGTTCACTGAGCATATGAAACACTGTCCAATGTAATTAGTCATAATGAAAACTAAAACTACACAAAATATACTTCATATCCACTAGAATGGCCAAAATTAAAAGACTGGCAATAGTAAGTGTTTTGGAGGATGTGGGACAACCTGACCTTACATATTTACAGTGCAAGAGTAAAATTATGCAACTACTTTGGAAAATAGTCCATCAATTTCTTATAAGGTGAAACCTCCAGTTCCTCTAGAATCTAGTAATCGTACTCCTAGGTGTAAACCCAAAAGGAATCATATGTCTTTTACAAAAATGCTTGTAAAGAGTTTATAGAAGCTTCAATTGTAAAAGCCAATAAATGGAAACAACCAAAATCTCCAAAACCAGAAAAATGGTAAATACATTTCTACAAAGAAATACTACCGAGCAATAAATAATAAAGGAAAAAATTACAGATATGAAAAACAAGTGGATAAATTTTATAGACATTTTGTTGAGGGGAAAAACTATATACAAAAGAGTGTAACCGTATGGTCCTATTTATGTGAAATCTTAAGACTGGCAAAGCCAATCTATGCTGGCGAGACCCATCTGAGGGTGGTTTGGGGTGATGCGGCTTGGATGGAAAGGCACCGGAGTCTCTCAGGCTGACCACGCAGGTTTACACAGATGTCAAACCGCTTGAACACCACACTCAAGTCTGCAGATCTTGCTAAGAATAGATTACACCTTAGCAAGAGGAGGACCCTGAGGATGGTCAGCAGCACTGAGAACAGGAGGGCAGGAGGAAGTGGGGCCATACCAATCATGACTTCTTCCCTGAAAGAGCCACTGCTTCTCACCACACCGCTGAACTCTCTGGACCCCACTGCATAGCATGCTGAGCTCTGCATTATTATTGTGCATAGTAATAAGAGTGGGTAAGAGAAATAGACTTTTATTGGTGAAATTAGATTAGCATGATGGTTAAAGATGTACACACTGATGAAATATTCAGATTAGAGAAAACACTGTAAAATAATTCTCCATATTGCTTGAAGAGCACAGGAATCCAACAGATTCCACTGCCTATGCCAGGGCTGTGGCAGACCTGACCTTAGATGGGCCGGTCACTGATGCCAACTACAATGGGACAGAGTCCTGACTCTGGGGCACCATTCCATCCAGCCAATCTCTGGTGTACCTGAAAGCTCAGAGATCTAGCAGAATGAAATGTCTATAGCCTGCTTGCTAATGCACCTCTGCTTTGTAAATGTCCCTATGTTTGGTGAAATTTGGTCTGTGATCTGCTCTCTTTACAACCTGATCTCATGGGTAGGCTTTGGAGTTTGCAGGAAGATGTGTTAACTGTCTCCACCCACATTCTAGTCAGCTACTCTTATTCCTTAAGGGCTATGGGTGATCAAATGTGATTGGTTTAGTTTGCGGCAATGCCTCTTCATCTGCAGCTAGATGAGACTGACATTCAGGGATGGGATGCAGGGAATTGCAGGTCCTGTCATCTCCTGTTCATCACAGCTTCATCCTACTTACACTGCTCTAGCTCAAGGCTAGCGAGATAGTCAGTCTACCCGCATATACTCCAGGAGAACTGGAGAAGGAAGCAATGCCCACCAAGGCCAGAAGAACCCCTCATTGTGGGTTCCACTGGGGTTCAGCATGACACTCAGCCGTTCCTGCATGTTTACCTCCTTCTCACGCACAAAGCTCTCAAAGGTAGCACTGTAGGATTCAATCATTCTCTTCTTTTCCTCTTCTGACTCTAACTCAAACTTTTTGGTCATCTTGTTTTCTGTAGAGATGAGAAAAAAAGCATGTTTGTTTGTAAATGTGGGAACCCTGAGCAGAGAGAAATCCAGCTGTCCAAAGGAAGAATCATTCCTGGTGGGTCTTCCTGAGGTCCTGGAAGCCTGGTGAGAACAGTCACCTGAGAAGCTCAGTGGGGGCAGGCATGGCGGCCGTGCTCCTTACCCTCACTAGGTGGGGCTCAGCACCTTCCCATTACTTCGTGTGTCTCTTGGATCTGTTGCTTGTTATTCTATCTGTTCCCTCTCCTAAAGTAAAGACTGCTTTCTTGGACATTCTTTTCCTTTTTTTTTTTTTTTTGACATTCTTTTTCTTAAAATGATGCTCTCTGTGACGCGATTATTCCAGCATTAAAATGCATTCTGCTGCTGGGTCTGGGGTGAGTTAGCTGACACCCAGCAAGCGCACCTGAGCACACAGACAGAGGGGGCAGCCATGGGACTCCTCCACGGTGAGCAGCTAAGTTCCACCTTTCAACACCAGGGGTTGCATCCTGACTTAAACTCTGGCAAGCAGGAGGCACCATGTGTGTGTAGCCAGAAGTCAGGAGGTGAGCTGGTGTCTGGGATACCAAGACTCTAGGTACGGCTTTGAGTTTGAGTAGCTGCTCCTTCCACCCCTGGCCTGAACTCCTAGGGCTGAGTCCTTCGCAGAACATTGGCTGACTTTCCCAGATGTCCCTGCTGTCAAATGAAGGACTTAGTTTTAATCAACTGAAAGAAAGAGGGATGAGACTGGCGTGGACCATGGAATGGGTTTGCAGAGAGTCACTACCACCTCATTGGTATCCTAGGCCTGGAGCAACCCCCACGAGCCCCTTCCTTTACACATGCAGGAGCTCAGTAGGGTTGGAGATGACCTGTGTGGCCCTTGGGTGATTCAAGCTCTGGGTTATGAAAGGAAATATTAAAATATGCATCAACATGGCTTCCTTTGGGGGCAGCAGGGGTGTGGCAGCTCCAAGTATAAAGGGTGTGTCATGCCCCCACCCATCAGTAAATATTCTACATTCTAATTCAATAACCCTTTTCCCAACTCTGTAGGCAAACTTGAAAGTGGGGAGTTTTGGAAGGTACAAGCTGAGATCCTTTGTTGCAGGTGTCTGGGTTTCAAACAGAAACCCAGCTGTCACTTGTTCTGGGCTAACTCTAGGCAACCTGCATCCCAGCACCTGCTAACACCAAGATCAAACTTCCATGTGATTGCTGGAGCCCCTGTCACCAAAAGCCAGAGTCCCCATGACACTCACTTTGTTGAAGCAGGATCTTCTCCCGCTTCATCTTCTCACCCTCCTTCCACTCTGCCTTCCGCTTAGACCACTTGTCTTCCATTTCATCATGAATGGTGTCCTGCAGGCAACCATGACGGAACAGGGTCTTAACAGAGGCCCAGGGCTGTCAGCTCCCCTCCTGCACAGCATCAACCCTGGTGAGGGCCTCTATGGGGAGAAAATCCCAGGACGGGCTGACAGCCAGCTGTGCATGGCATTGCATGGCTGGAGCACCTCGTGCAGGTACACCAGGGTCCTCCTCAGGGAAGGAGGAAAATGCTCAGAGCACACTGTCCACACTCAAACAATGAGCTACTTTGTAGTGGTGCTAGTTTTTCTCAGCCTCTTTCTCCTTACTTCCCTCTCTCTTTATCTTTTTCTTCATATTCATATTGAAGCCATTGTCTTTGCACTGAGCTACATCTCCAGTTTTTTTTTTTTTTTTTTAATTTGAGACAGGCTGCCTGGCAAGCACAAGGTCCTGAATTCCATTTCTGGTGCAAAATAAATAAATAAATAATGGGGACCAGGAATATAGCTCAGTGGCACAGTACCTGCCTAGCAAGTGTGAGGTCATGGGTTCAATTCCACGTACAAAATAAATAAATAAATAAAATTTGAGACAGGGGTTCGTTCAGTTGCCCAGGCTGAATCAGGTTTGCAATCCTCATGCCTCAGAATACTGGGATTACAGGCTGTGATTATTTTTTGTGGTTGAAATTAGGTAACAGGAAGCTAGTATCACTCCCATTGGTGGCTCAGGTGTCCTAAGCCTGAGAAGGGAAGGCCCAGGCCTGAGTGTTGCAGAAGGGGCCAGGCAGGACCCTGGGAAGTGGGGTTCCCAGGAGCTGAAAGCGTGGGGCTCCTTGGAGCTGCCTGGGGCCCAGGAACCCAGCAACTTGCCGGGTCTAGACCTGGCCCTGTGCTTGATGTTCTTGAACAACTTTTTTCAGGTGTAAGCTCCAAACTGAGTCTGTATGTGGTGTAGAATTCCTAGAGCTTGGGGTGCCCTTGACGGAGAGGCCCCTGGTGACCAGGACTGCTGGGTCACTGTGCTCAACAGTGAGACAGGACGGAGCTTGGGGCCTCAGTTCTACAAGGCTGGGCCCTGGAGAGGTCAGTACAGAAGACAACTGTGGCTGGAGGTGCATTTGCTGAGGCAAGGCTTCAAGAAAAGGGTACAACTACACCCACATATTTCCCCTAGGAAATAACAGTAGTGACGATATTCTAAATAAACATCTATTGCCTTCACATGGGGAACTAAACCTCCTTACCCCACCCTTCCAGGAAAGTCCTTGTCCAGTCTATGTGAGCTTGCTACTGACTTGCTTCCCAACTGGATTCCCATTTAATCAGCATTACCCAAGCGAATACACTTGTTATAATCTTATTGGTTCACTATAGTCTTGTCCCACCTCACACACACTTTGTGGCTTCCCATTGGATCCATATTATCTAAGCGACTATACTTGTAACCTTATTAATTGACTGCAGGTCTACTCCACCTTGAACCTGCCTCATTTTGTGGCTTTGCTCAATAAAACTCCCTTGAGCAATGGGGTTGGCAGGCAACCCACTTTCTGGGCCCCTTTCTGTCTCTCTTAGACACTTTTCTTCCTTTCAAAAAATTCTTCATATTCTTAACTGAAAGGTTCTTGCCCTAGTATAAATTACTGTACAGATATAGCCGTGGTCTAACATAGCAGAAGGCCAAAACAGAAGCTCTTAACATTTTCTCCTTCTTCTTCAGCCCTAATTGCAACTCCCTTTCCTGTTGCGCTTGAAGAAAATTCCAATCAGTTCCTCAAACGTCATCAATGCCTGGCCCATGCACCTCTTCCAATCAGAGGTCATATAAACCTCTGCCTCTCAGTATCTGGTCAAAGGACACAGCCCAACCACCATGGGTTGTGTGCTCTTTTTCACATCCCCAATAAACCTATTCTTTTCTTTTGTTACTTTTTGCTTCTCTATTGCACCAGAAAACTCTAACATTAACCTCTGTTGTTCCTATAATTTATTGCTCAGTTTTAGAGAACATGAACTCAGTGTTTCAGACATCTAGCAGATTGGGAGTTTCTTTCCCTGTATCACTCCCTGCTCCCTACCCATTGCCCACTCTCCATGCCCCAAAAGAAACATCGCATCCCAACCCTAACCTTCATGAAATCAGTGGGCTAAGGAACAGGCTGTGTTCTGAGGTGGCCACAGTGTTCTGGTCCTCAGACACAGGTTTGTGGATGGCAATCTGGCCAAATCTACTGAGGACCTTGACATGTCCATTCTTTCTTTCAACCTAGCCTTTACTGCTCGAATCAAAGATGTTCCAAGTGGTGTTGTTTGTTTTGGCAAGCAGCTATGAACTACTCAAAAGTATTCCCAATGGTAGGGAAATAGTGACACGTCAATGGTACCATCACTAGGGTAAGACCAAGTCATTACATAGGAAGAAAAGCTTCTGTTATGCCCCATTAAGAGAGCAGACAGAAGCAGGCACAGATTTAGCAGCTGGTGGTACACACTTGTAATCCTAGCAAACTGGGAGGCTGGGGTAGGAGGATCACAAGTGTGAGCTCAGCCTGGACAATTTAGCAATTTAGTGAGAATCTATCTTTAAAAAAAAAAAAAAGCTAGGGCTATAGCTCACTGAAAAGGCTCTGGGTTAAATCCCCTCTACTGCAAAAACAACAATAACACCAAAGCACAGAGCTGACAGCACAAGATCTCAGCTTATTTTCACAAAGGGCAAACATTCAAAGTTGTCTTCGGGCAGAGAATTCCTTTCCTGTCATTGCTGCTGTTGCTTCTTTCTGTCTATGAAAACCAAAGCTATAACTTTCATGACCACAGACATATTTTTCAGTTGGCTTTTTAGGTCATGCTTCTCCCTGGGTGTTTGTGCCTCATGGCCAATGGCTCCAGAGACGCAGGGACCCAGACATCACTGCTCATCCCTGTTCCCAGCCGGGAGTGAGCCTGCTTCTCATTCTTATAATCCGCCGCACAGCTCTGACTCACCTGGTACATGTGAAACATGTTCTTCAAATACTTGTATTCCTTCTGCATCTCCTCTGGGAAAAGGAAAATGACAGCAAGGTCATTATCATTCATCGGACACACACCTTTTCCAGTTTAATGTGAGCTGCCTGCGCACTTCTGGCTCCAACTTTCCCCCAAGCCAGTGTGGGGAACCTGCCACAGCCAGCTGTTTGTATCACTGGCAGCTCTGAAAGGTTCACCATCACTACTTCTGTGTGCTGCAGAAACCACCCTGAAAACTTATCAGACTCAAATGCTGTCAGATGTGGTGGCACATGCCCGTAACCCCAGTCTTTTGGAAGGCTGAGGCAGAAGCACAAGTTTGAGGCCAACCTGAGCTACATGGCAAGACTGTGTTAAAAAATCAAAACCAGGAGAAGACAAGATGGCTGATCAGTGAGCTACAGAATACAAAGCCTCCCAGGAGAAACAATTCATATGCCAGAATAAAACACCCTGGAGAGACCCAGACAGAGGGAGATGGATCCTCTTGACACAGGAGGAAATTAAAACTTAAAAAGCTCATCAAATACTTCGGGACTACAACTAAAACAGCCAAAAACTACAGGACACAGCATTTTCGCAGTGACCCACTAAGTCTGCACCAGCTTGAATCTGCGCGGCTGGCAGAGCTGCCCAAACTTTTTCTTGCTGCCACTCATAGGAAGCACAGCAGCGCTGAAGTCGGGGGTTGGTGAGCCCAATGGAGAGCGGAGAGTGGAGAGTGGAGCCAGTGAAGGGACCTTCATTAATCCACAGTCAGTGCTGGGAGTGAGACCCCAACTCACGGGAAGGGTGCAACCTGGTGGGCAACATGTTGGAATCGGGCAGGAGTGACAGTGACTTCAATTGGTTGCTCCCTCCCCAGAGCAGATTTGTGTGATTTGCTTGGACTGGGCTGCGCCCCTGGCCAGGACCCAGTGAGACATCCCAAATTGATTCCCTGCACCTAGTAAGCACTAACTGAGTGATCACCCCTGAAGTTTGGTTGGCCTGGTGGGGAAGGGCAGGCATACACAAACGCTGCTTACACCTCAGTGACAAGAGCAGGCAGAAGAGGGTGGAGTTCCCTTGCCAGTGTGCTTTGGAGAAAACATGGCCAACAGGGAAAGGGGCTGGGACCTGTACTGTAACCTGTGTGGAGAAAGCCAGGGCCATGACAGGAGAGAGAGGAAGGAGGAGGCCCCCAGCCCAGAACCCTAAGAGCCTTGATCCAGGAGAAGGAAAAACAAGGGAGACTGAGGGTGGCAAACACACAACATCAGACATGGCTTCAATGGACATTAAGGGATATCTTTGGGACCTTGTAGATGAGCTCAAAACTGAAATATTAAATCAGGTAAAGCAGGATATGAGTAGAGTAATAAAAGAAATGCTCTCAGGAAGCATCTCTCAGGATGATACAGACGAAAGAAGGGAGGAACACAAAAAAAGGAGAGAAACATTCGATAAAGAAAATATAGAATACATGAAACAGATTCAAAGAGACTACCAGGAAATTAAAAACTCCATTGAAAGCTGGCAAAATGCCTTAAAAGAAACTAAGGATAGACTATCAAAACTTGAAGACAAGTTTGCAATGTGTGATCATGAAAGGAAAGATCTCTTAAACATAACAAGGAAACAGGCAGTAACAATACAAAGGCTAGAAGATGACAAGAGAATCTACAATTTAAGAATAAGAAACGTGAACAAAGAAGCAGGAATACATACAGGCGAATTACAAAGGCTATTCATGGAAATAATTAAGGAAAACTTCCCAAGCATGGGAAAAGAAAATGACATTCAGTTGTGCGAGGCATACAGAACTCCAGCCACCTACAACCAAAACAGAGCTACACCCAGACATATAATAATCAAGATGCCAGAAATTCAATATAAAAACAGAATATTAAAAGCTGCCAGAGAAAAGAAACAGATTACCTATAAAGGTAAGCCCATCAGAATCATGGCTGACTTCTCGACACAGACCATCAGATCAAGAAGAGCTTGAAGCCTTCCAAGTCCTGAAGGAAGGTGGCCTCCAGCCCAGATTGATGTACCCTGCAAAACTGTCACTAGAAATTAATGGAGAAACAAGATGCTTCCATGACAAAGAGGAACTGGGCGAGTTTGTGACCACTAATCCAACCCTGCAGAGAATGCTGAAGGACATTCTAGAGAGAGAGAAAAAAAAATACCAGGATTTTAGGAAGAGTGGCAGAAAGGCCTCAATGAATGGGGCAGGCAGTAGAATGAAGGAGAAAACTAAACAAAGGCAGAAAAGTAGCATAGCAGAAATGAGGCAGAGAAGGATAACTAGAAACTAACATAATGGCCTTGATATGCTATATTGTTAATAGTGCACCAGGATTTAAAACACACATTACTCACACTACTCTGCTTAGATGTATTATATTCTGTTCCAGTCATTCTACCTGTACTAGATTTGAGGGCACAGACAGTAATCCTGAAAATAACAGGATATAGTATGGTAATCATCCTTAATTTCCTATTAACTTAATCTAAAGCT
>PVLA01008761.1:0-84295 GCA_004027455.1 Hydrochoerus hydrochaeris | reverse complement strand
TTTTCACTCTGCCTGGTGTTTTCTATGTGTAGGAGAGGATCACACACACTCTTTTCAGACTCACCAAAGTCTTACAGTTAGTTGGAGGAGGTTTTACTACTGGCCCTATTTATCCCCTGTACACCTCTATTTTAGGGGCATAGTCACCACACTGATACAGTTAATTCACTGTAGTCCAAGGTTTGCCACCTGGGAGCAAAGTTCCAAATTTTTTCACACTAACAGGAGACTGCTGAGGTCTTCTGATGTTCCAGGTGGGAGGGTGGGCCCAGAAGTAGCAGTCCAGGGCAGTTTTCAGTCTTGGGCGGGCTTCCAAGATGTTCCAGGTGGCAGGGCAGGCCCTCAGGGGAGGTTCCAGGCAGCCTATGCCTGAGGCAGGCTTCTGCTAAATTCTGTGTGGCAGGGCGTGCCCACCAGGGAGGTTCCAGGCAGCTTACCTCTGATGCAGGTTTCCGCTCTCAGGTGTTCTTCTTTTTGCAACAGCCTGGAAATCCTCCTCCTCCTCATTGTCTGTTCTTTGTTGTCTTTGACACTAGATTTTAACTTAGTTATTTGGGCTGTGACTTCAGTTCTCCAAAAGTGTAGGAAAAGGCATTCTTGTGCAGTTTGCCAAGCTTTTCCTAGCTGTAAGCATGGGGACAGTGCTTCTTCTTGTGCTCAGAATCTCTGAGCTGAAACTGGAACTCTTGGTTTTTTTATTTACCACTTTCAGAATAAAGCTAGTACTCTAGCATTTTCTAAAGGTGACCAGTCAAGCACTTTTTAGGAGTATCGGTATTATACTCCTAACGGATTTTAAGGTTTTCAGTCTATTGCACTTATTCTTTTCACATTTATATTGCCCCTTGAAGTTGGGCCCTTTAAAGAGCATTTTTGATTTTTGTATAAAGGTTATTCCAGTCTCATTCTATATTCTCCACCCAAGATTGGCAGTCAGCCATTTCTCTAAAAAGTCTGTAATCTCTGTGGGGAATGGTATTAACAGATCATAATTTGGGTCTTTGTGGCATTTTAACTTCTTATATGAAAAACATATCTATTTTATAAGTGAAAAAATAATAGTCTTAGTATAGTATGTAGATTAAAAAAGATAAGGGATAGAATCAGTTTTTCATAAGGGTTAGCTTTTACTTTTGTTCAAAATATATCAACTGAGCACATGCTTTACACAAGACATATACCAGGCTTTGAGAATAAAAGCAATGGAAAAGTGAAATATAAAATTATTGCCTCCTGTATAGTAGGGAAGAAAACAATAAACAAATAAGATGATGTATGTCAGATAATCAGTTCTGTGAGACAAGTAAAGCAAGGAAGAGACTAGTGAGTGCTATTATGATTTTTAATAATACACTTGTCATTACTAATAGGGAACAAGAGTCAAAATTCCTTACATAGGTGAAAGCAATACAATTGGGCAGGAAAATCTGATTTATAGAAGCAAAAATTTAATGTGCTGTTGCTGTGGTTTTGGTAAATGTCCCCAAAGATCCATGTGGTTGACAAAGCATTGGTCTCCACAGTGGCCCCTTTGGAGGTAACAGCACCATTAGGAGGTGGGGCCTAGTGGGAGATTCTTGTGTCATTGGAAGCTTGGCTTGAAGGGGATTTGGGCCCTGACTGATCATTTTCCTTTGCCTTGTGGCTGAAGAAGTGAGCAGTTTGCTTTACCACTCACTCCCACCATGATGTACTGCCTCACTGCAGCCCCAGTGCAATGGGTTGGTCAGGGACTGGAGCTGCTACTGCTGTGAGCCAAAGCAAACATGTTCTCCTTACTGGTTAATTATCTCAGAACTTTATAATAGTTATGGAAAGTCATACTCCAGTACAATATCAGTGAGTCGTTTTCCGAAGTCTTGATACTATCTTCCTCCTCAACCACAGCCAGTAGGTAAAAATATTATCAAATACCAAGCTTTCCTGAAGTAAGAGACATATGCATAATGTCGGAGTGTGCTCCTGCCATGCTGGGAGATGTGAAAGACATAGGGCTTTGCCCATCTTTCTCTGGAGGTCCGAGGATATATCTAATAAATTTCTGTTATGCTCCCTCCTTTCCAATAAAGGTAGAGTGGCCAATAAAAATTGCTGTCCTTTTAAGAGTTAATAATCCCCCAGCTCTGCCTCCTCATTTAACTGATGGGTCTGTAGAGATCCTCCAGCTCTTCTTGCAAACATTTCAATTGGGGGCTATGTTATCTTAGTACTAGGAAGTCTTTATTTTCAAATCTGACACACCAAAAAGGAGCCAAATAAAAACATTTTATTTGGTGATTTTGGTGATACTTTCTTAAACATTTAAGTGCCAGGGATGAATGACAGCCCCAACCCCATTTCCAATGTATCCGCATGAGAAATAGGAACATTGCTGTCTGAATGCCATAAAGTATTTTTATGGAGCTCTAAATTCTTTTGATGTATAGTAAACCAGGCACTAGAGACAAATTTCTGAGATCGTGTATATATCAATATAATAGACAGCCCAATCTATTTCTAGGGTAATCGTTGTGTATATATTAAAGATATATTTTTATTAAAAATGAGATTTATTCTGTATAAACAGCATTACAAAATTGCTGCCCAGTGGCATGGCATCAACTTTTTTGGAGTATTACCTATAATTGGTACTATAGATTAGTATCTTCAGTGTACTGCTGTTTGGACTATCAGCTCACTCTAAAATCCCCTAAAGCCTGACTGTTACATTGTTATATCACTTTTAGAACTCTCCTTAGGTGCCCTTTAAAATGACAGAAACAAATGGTGGCCACATTAATGACTCTCTGGGCTTAATCTCATGCATGCCTATTTACCACAGCAAAATATGACTCATATTCTGAGGAATAAAATGCATCCTGTCGGGTTAGTGTCTAACATATGAAGAATAAGCCCGTTGTTTCCAATGTGTGTTCCTCTGGCCATTAGACTGTGGGTTTCTCAAAGTCTGCACAGTATTTCATCTATATCTTCATCCCCCATGCCCTACGCACACAGTAAGGACATATAGGGATTCTACAAACCATGGTAGAAATCAAGAAGCAAATTGCACAAATGAATGTGATTTTATTATAGTTCATACTCCTAATAAACTTTTTTTCTGCAAACTCTGCCATCTCCAAGGAATTTTTCTCTTCCATTTGGACTGATCACCTGAATCTGCCCTGCACAAACCATGGACTTTCAGACCACTAAACCCTTTCTCCTGCTGTTAGCTCTGCTAGAATCCCCTTCCCCTCCATCCACCTGGAATTTTTCTCAGTGAGCATTTACTTTTAACGACAATCATTGGGAGGGTGTAGTCAGATAAAACACATAAACACATCAAGTGAAGTCTCTGCTTGGTGAATGGGAGTTTTCTTTCTCCTGCCACAGGCCCCACTTAACATCTGCCCTCCTGAGGTGGTACAGCTTAGCCACTAACTGGGGCCCTCAGTAAACACTGTTTCACATTGCTTAGGAGTGGTCTTTTTGCAATGCATAATAACTAGGGTGTTAGAGGACCAGTCTTTATTTACTTGCATTCATTATAACTCCTAGGACACAGTGAGATGCCTGGTAAACAAAAGTTGGCAGTCAGCATTCTGCCCTCCTGCACTCTCTCCTCTTCTCCTCTTACGGTTTAGCTCCCTCTGAGGGAGATCTACTTGTTCCCAGCTCACTATCTTGTTTACCCTCAGACCCTGCCTCTCTGGACCCCAGCAAACAGGATAAAGGACAGAGACTCACTTGGGTCCTCTCTCCTAGGGATATGGAAAGCAAAGATAATTCAGAAGCCTCTGGATGGCTAAAATGAGAGCAAGTAACCTTGCTTCTATGGTTCACTCATGTTTCACCCTATAGCTGGAATTTCAGAGCAAGTATTTCTTTTTTGTGGAAAGAGGCAAAATTAGAGCCTTCAAGCAGGAGAGGTAGAAAAGAAGAAATGGGAGAATTTGACTCAGAGATAATACCAATGTCCATTGTCCAGGTGAAGGGAAATGTATACACACCCTTGATCCTCTAAAACCAGTTCAAAGGACATGAGTAATGCAGATTCTTCCTTGAAAGCAGGAAGGAATGTTTACATGGGATAAGGAGGAGAAAGCTCAGTTTTTCCTTCCCTATATTACCAATTAACCTTTTCTTGTATCTCTGGATGTCATGGTTTTCTTAGGCTGGCATAACAAAATACTATAGAGTGGATAGAATAAGCAACAAACACGTTCTCCCAATTTTGGAAGGTAGAAGTCTGAAATCAGTATGGCTGCATTCTGGTGAAGAGCCTCTTCCTGACTTGCAGCTGACTGGCTCCTTGCTGTGTGTTCAGAGAACATTTTCTTTAATGGGTGAAAGGGATAAGGGTTTGAGGAGGAGGAGAAGAAGAGGGAGAAGCACAGATAGAGGCAAGTTCTTCCTCTCCTAATATGGCCACCAATCTTGTGGGATCAGGATCCTATTCTTGTAACCTCATGTAACCTTAATTATTCCCAAAAGCCTAGGTCTAAATATAGTCACATTAAAGGATAGAACTTCAACAGGAGTTTTGGAAGATATCATTCAGTCTCTAACACTGGGATTTGTGAGCTTGGGTAGGAGAGAGCAAGTAAAAAACAAAATAAGTGCATCTCTCCTGTCCGCCAAAGCCATAAATAAACATTAGCAGGTAGATAGATGCAAATACAGGAAAAAGCAAGATATCATCGCTATCCCAGGAGGCAAGAAACTGTTACATTTCACATTATTAAATATTCAACCACATGCACTGAATAAATGTATCTCGTTTGGGTCTAGATGTTTTCTGCTTTTATTCTTATTTAATTGGAGCATTTACTCTGTAAAGACCTCCTATTTTTGTGAGAAGCATCAACAGCAAATTTAACTCCAGAATAAAAGTAATTAATTTCAGAAACAGAGGCTGTCAGTTAGTTATATGATGGCATAAACCATCTCACTAGAGCACAGCCTCAGCCTTCAGGGTTTTTCCTGTTACCTCTGTCTCTTCTTTTGTGCAGAGCAGATGGTATGGATGGGGTTGAAAGGATGCTTATGTTGCTTTCAAGTCTCCTGGATATTGATGTTACCTAAATTAACCTGGTAACAATCACCAGGCTATACTCCTTCCATGTACTTAATTTGTTTTCTTTATTAATCTTGAGAATTTGATTATTTTAATCAGCATGCCTGGAACTGGGAAAAAGCCTTAGAACTTCAGAGAAAATAGCCACAGCAATGAGTAATAAGGAAAAGCTTCATTCTGAATTTGAATACAAAGGAAGGATTTTTTCACTTGCAGGAAATAAGGATGTAGTTTTTCTCCTCTGACCAACTGATAGGATATAAATTCTATTAGAAGATTTACTTACATCGGTCCACCTCTGAAATCTAGGATTAAGCCCAATTGGCTGTGGTGTGTTATTCTTTAAAATGCTGCTGTGTTTTGTTTGCTAGCATTATTATTTAAGAATTTTTTAAAAATCTACTGACCAATAGATGTGTGTAGCATACTCGTCATTTCTTCTGAAATTAGAGCATAAGAGTCAGGCTAGCTTTGTGAAATGTATCAGAAAATTTTAAAGTATCCTCTTGGGTAAGCATAGTGACAAAATCAAACTATTTATTGGGAGAAGAGATGAGCCAAAGGACTGAGCCACTCGAAATAAACTGTTCCTTTGTCATTTCTTTTATCATCTCTTCGTGTGGATCCTTCCAACCACTTCTCACAGCTGTGTAGTAATTTATGTGCTTACTTGTTTTTCTATATCCCATTGGACCTTAATCTTTATGAAGGCAAAATGTCCATTTTATTCACCAAAATATTGCCTCCTGCCTACCACACTTCCTGAAGCACAGCAGGGATTCATGCAACCTATATTCAGTGAATGATGGATGTTAAGCAAAAGTCAATTTAACTGAATGTAAGTTCTATTACTAAGGCAGAATATAAGGAGCTTATAATTGTAACATTTACTATTTATTGAGTAGTGATTATACCATACATATGAAAAACTATGACTCTATAAAATATATCACAGGTTGAGAATCCCTAATCTGAAAATCCTAAAGCTGCAAAAGCCAAAGCTTTCTGAATGCCAACGTGATGCTACAAGTGTAAAATTCTACACATGACCTCATATGAGATTGAAGTTAAAACACAGGTACACTAGGTATATTGTATAAAATTACTTTCAGATTATGTTCATAAAGTATATGAAACAAATTAATTTTGTGTATATACTTATATATAAAAATATTCAAAGATTTAAAAAATCAAAATCTCAAACATGTCTAGTTCCAAGCATTCACTTTGTATAAATTAAAAGCACTTTATACTAATGAGATGATATATGTTCTTTCACATGATCCACTCAACAGCTCTGTAAAGTAGACTTAGTAAGAGTAAATAATTTTCTTAAAGTCATTTGGTAGTAAACTAGGATTTGAATCTAGATCTTTCTCTCAAGAAAGGTAAGTTCTTTACAACAAAGAACTTGTTTTCCCCTAAAGCAAACTGTTTTCTCCCTAAAACAAATTGCAGCAAAGAACTGGGCTCAGTAAATTTTCGCTAATGTGAGGCTACATATTGATTTATTCATTCCAAATGTGAGGTTCCTTGGCCCAATGCTACATTAACATTTAGAAGGATTTTCACTATATATAATGAAACTACTGTTGCATGTAGAATAAATATGATTGTTTAAATGCCTAAGGAACTTCATTTAAAATGCCACATTCATCTCAAGAAAATAATCCTTTTTCTCCTTCTTTTGTTCATGATAATATGCTAGAGAGGTAGGAAAGAGGTAGAGCTTTCCTTAATCCCAACCCCCAGTCTTTGCTCAAGTCTTGACTGTAAGAAGCTAGGGGCTTCCAAACTCTGTTCCCAGACATGTAAAGAACTGTCAAGGAGGGCTTACCAGACCAAAGATTTGCAGAATGCTGGTAATAGGGGCCCACACCTGCGGGTCCTACTCCTGAGCCAGCCCTCCCCACTCTGAGTATCAGTGATTAGCCTGAGTCAGAGCAACAGGGGAGCAGTTGGTGGCAGATATACTAATGAATTTTTTCAACTCTAGTGTTAGAAGTAGGGTCTGGAAAATAGGGATGGTCTACACTGGTTGGTAGAAATCAATTCATGCAACAACTATTTATTGAGACATTCTTATATGGTGAAGATAGAGATGCTGAAGGGGAATAGTATTCAATAAATTATTATTTAATTGGAACACTTATGATATAGGGCTAAAATGGCAAAATCAAGGGTGCTCTGAGGAGTGAAGCACAGAAATCTATGAAACTTGAACTCAGGACAGGTCCCCATGAGGCATATTTAATCTGAAGCCTGAAAGAGTAAATGTTTAGTAACAGAAGATATAGAAATAGCCTCCAAGGCATGGTAATCACGATGGGAGAATTCTTAGAAAACAAAAAGGTAAAACCTAACTCAAGATCAGGGGTGGTGCTGGGAAACAAACAGGTTGAATTGGCAAAGGCACAGACAGTTTGATCTTGAAGAGCTTCCAGATTTTATTAAAGATAGTGACTGTCAAAAGCACTGGGCAGGCAATGAAAGGCCATGAGTGACAGGTGAAATAGCGAGTCATGCTCTAAACTTCAGTCTTATTGTACTAAAGAGAAAAAACTGGAAGATATAAGGATGGGTGTTTCAGATCAGGTAGCATTTCAGGTATGAAGATGATGAAGGCTGGTGGTGGGTGACAGTAGAAAAGGGAAGAAAATGGGAGTTTATTTAATTTATTTTGGGGATAGAATTGCCAAATCATGATATCTGATTGGATGCAGAAGGTAGTGAACATGGTGTTATAAAAGGTGATGTCTAATGTTCTGACCTGAACAATTAATAGGGTGAAGAGAGATATCATTGGGGTTAGAGAAGCTGTGGAAGGGGAAAAATTGTAGAGAAACACAAGGCTGTGCTTTGACTCTGTTTTGGTTAAAATTCTTGCGACTCTTTTAGGACATTGGACATATTAGAGCTTTGAACTGAGGTCTGAACTAGAAAATGAAGTTCCACTTAATGTGTATTATGGCTTTTATGTAGATGTCACACCAAAGCCTCCTGAGGCTATAGGTGGAGCTTTTGAGACATAGCCAGATCTAGGGTATTTGTTACTGGGACTAAGGGTGTGTAGTACTAAATTAGTTCATTGATTTGTTTAGCATAGTTCTGGAAAAATAAATTCTGTGGAAAATGGGAAGCCCCACACTAGGTGTTGTTAGGACCACTCAAAACACTTGTAACCTGGATGCAATAAAAGGGAAAATGAGGGCTGCTTCACTGCTGCTTCTGCAGCTGCTTGCTGCTTTGCTGCCTTCTACCTGCCATCCTATGAACGGTTTCTCCTTAGTGATTCCCTTCTGCCATACTGCTTGCCTTGGAGCCAGCTGATTTTGAACCGAAACCTCTACAAACTGTGAGCTAAATAAAATTTTATTCCTTTACTTGTGGTTTTGGGCATTTTGGCTCAGAAGCAAGAAAAGTAACTAAAACAATGTAATACAAATCCAATGGCACATGTAATGCCAGCACTCAGGAGGCTAAGGTAAGAGGATCACCATAAGTTCAAGGCCAACCTGGGCTGAATAGTAAAACCCCATCTCAGAAAACATTAAAAAACCAATGTAATAATACTGAATACTTATGCTAAGCCAAGAATCATGTTCCCTGTGAGAATCAGACTCAAGTATGCAACCATATCCTAGAAATGTTAAGAGAGTTCTAACGCTCAAAACTAATTGTAATGAGTATTATAGAGAAGGGAGACATTATGATTGATATGTTGTGTCAACTTGAGAAGTTTAGAAGTTTAACTAAGCGGCTCAGCAGAGTGCCAGAGTGCTTATTTTGTAAATATCCTCATCCTGTGCAAGAGGAGGGCACAGAGATTTTGTGAATGCTACTCCCATCCTGCAGTGGAGATGGTTTGTGTATAAAGGGGGAAGAGTGGATTGCTCTTGTCCCTTTTTTCTCTGGCTGCTGCCTTGAAGTGTTGCCCCAGTGTCATGACACCCAGCTTGCAGTCAGCTCATTATGGTCTGAAACCTCCAAAAACTGTAAGCTAAATAAACCTTTCCTTCCTTAATTTTGGGTGTTGAGTATTTTGTCTCAGCAATGAAAGAAAAGTAGCCAAGACAGGGGAGAAGGAAAATGAGGAGAGAAAGTTTTATGGAAAAAAATAAAAGTCAATCCAAGCCTCAAAGATTGAGGGAGATTCCAATAGGCAAAGAAGGAGCAAAAAGTCCTGTAGGCAGAATGTGAATCTTGGACCAGGGACTGGGGCAAAAGTAGTGAACCTATGACATGTGTGCCTTATTGGGCTGTGTGTCATCAAAAAATCTAGAAAGTTTTCCATCACTTGTCTAGGGCAAGTATAGAGAGTTATGGAGAGGATCACAGGTCCTGTCTGAGGACACAGGAAAGCTGGAAAAGTGGGGGAGAGCCAGGTTGCTAAGAGATCAGGAAGGTTGGATTTTAGAAAATCAAGTGACTTCCAACCCTTGTAGCACATTAGCATCATTTGAAGGGATGATTAATCATATTCTGATACTCTAACCATTGAAATTTGGATTATATCGTAATATATAATTGCTATATTAGGAAGAAAATGAGAGACCCTAAGGGCTTCCCATAGGGCAAATCTCAAGATACTTATGCAGAAACCACTAATGTTTATCAGGGGAGCCAAATTTCATGATCACTTTAGGTATTTCAAATAGGTGGGATGATGCAGTATTTGTCATTCTGTATCTAGCTTAAGTTACCAGATTCACACATAAGCTGTTTCCAGGTTCATTCATGTTGTAGCATGTATGAAAATTTCCTTGATTTTTAAGGGTAATTTTTCATTGTGTGTATGTGTATGCCATAATTTTTATTCACTCCTTCATCAAAGGACACCTCTTAGAAAAAAAATGCTGTTTGCACATGGGTTCACCTGCTCTTTTAAACAATTTAGAATTTAGCTTCTACCCTAGACCATTCAAATCCAATGGGATTCAGGCATCAGCACTCTTAAAACTCACCAGGTAATTTCATTGTGTGTCTAGAGGAAGATCACCACCTAAAGCAAAAAGAGGATGCTCCAGTTAAAGCAGAAAGAAGAAAGACTAAGATGCCTATTTCTTAGTTATTTTTCCCTTCTTTTCCAAGTCCCTCTTCCTGTTCTGTTTGTACACAAGACAAAAGCCAGCATCTTTGAGGGAGGCCTGAAGGATGAGGTAAATCACAGTATATGGGTGATGATTCTTTAAAGTCCTTTATCCCTCAAGTGAACTTCATGTCAATCCCTGGAGCTATATTTTCATAGCAATTTTCTAGTTGTTTGATTTGCCTTGGTTTTTAGGACATCC
This sequence comes from Hydrochoerus hydrochaeris, assembly GCA_004027455.1. Lineage (NCBI taxonomy): Eukaryota > Metazoa > Chordata > Mammalia > Rodentia > Hydrochaeridae > Hydrochoerus > Hydrochoerus hydrochaeris. Next base: position 73,945 of record PVLA01008761.1, on the reverse strand, counting down.
GAGATGAAAGACTGGAACACTTCCTGTATTGTGCCATGTGACCTGGCTTCACAGCACCTGCCTTCTCAGAGCAACCCACGGGTTCCAGGCAGCAGAAGGAAGTGAGAGGCCCAGATGGAGAAGCAGGCACCATCTAGAGAAATGCTGTCCTGAGTTGTCTCAGAAAGCATTCTGAATGTGGCTATTGGGAAAGAGAGCAGATGCCTATGTGCAATGGAAATCATAAGAAACTGGAAGGTTTGCAAACTGGGAGGGGAGAGAGGAAAGTATCTGTCAGCTATTTCACAGCTTGGTTAAGGCTTCCTTGACAGATAACCATTGCCCATAGGGCTCTCAATCCATTATAGCAGGGTGAGCACTTCCTCAGTGGAGGATTAGGATTCTCACTGATGGTGAAGGTATAGACATATCTGCCACATATCCAGAGAACTGACTTTTGAAATCTTCAGTCTTTCCAATATAATAGTTCTACTTAAGAAAACTAATCTTTTTTAGGTAGTTTTGGAAAAGTTTACTTGTATTTAATAAGAAAATAAAAATCAACCAACCTTACATTACCCTTAATATGACTATGTTGAATTAATCCCTCATATATAACTGAGGTTATAATAAATTTTGTCCAGTTTTTAAATTATTATTACACAACACAATGGTCCAACTGCTATATTTACATGAAGGGGAGGGAGAAAGATCAATATTTATAGTTTGTTACAAACTCAGTGGTTTTTATCAGGGCACCAGCAGAAAAGGGTAAAATGCAGAGAAATAGCAACTGCCGGAAAGTAAACTTGCTGCATCTCAAAATTCTACAGGGAAAAGCAATGAACCACAGCTACATTAAATAAAAAACATGTCCTTCCAAACAGGCCACACAGTTGGAGAGGGTAGGCCAAGGAGAAGAGCATAAATCCTGCGGGAGAAGAACAGCATACAACTGACCTAATTCAGACTCTGCACATAGATACAGCATTCTGAAAAACAGTGGTGGTTAGTGGTTGCAACCCAGGGTCATGGAGTTCTCCAAACCTAGGTTTGAGCCTGTGCTGTCACTTACCAGATCTTTGGAAGATGGTCCTCTCTCAACCTCAGTTTCCTGGTCTGTAAAACAGGGATACTAGTCTTTGCCATTCAAGTATATCTGATTTGGAATGAGCTAATGTGAAGTGCTTGCGCTGAGGGGTACTATGGACCAAAATACCTCTCAGATGAGCTGGGGTCTCCTGCTCTGGGACGAGCTGTGTGCTGGGATTCAGTTTGGGTAACAAGCAAATTGTGTTTTAGTTTGACTCTGTAGTTCCATTTCTAGCATCTCAAATATTCTCAACCTCAATGCTAAAATAAATGCAAATTAAACTTCCCTAAAGTAACATTTTCACCCATCAGATTGACTAACAACTTAGAGTTTGGTAACACTGATGTAGAAGCTGTAAAGAATCAGGTACTCTCAGACTACAGACTTGAATGTCAATCGTAGAGCCACGAGGAGAGTAATTGGCAATATGTTAAGACTACAAATATGAAACCTTTGGAGTACATACCATGCTAGTCATTAAAGGAAATTTCCTAACTTCAAAACATCAGAAATAATCCAAAACTAATCACTCAGAGGCCATTTAATTAAATTGCATTGCGTCCATTCAATAGAATAATTTGAAGTGAGGTAAACATTTTTTTTTGTTATTGATAGGCGGATTCTCCAAGATATATTTTAACTTAAAAAAAAGAGCAAGGAAGATAGTTCTTTCTCAGATGGTAATAGGATCAAAAAATGGGGAGAGGGAGGGAAAAAAAGATGGAAAAAGGAAATAAGACGTGACATGTACATGTACTAACTCCACACAAGGAATGTAAACATTATTTACTGCAAACATGTACTAATGGAGATCTGTATTTAATGTGCCAATCTTTGCATGATAAAAAGGAAGTAAGTCAGACTATTTATTCATGTTTAGCTTGTATAACCATAAAGAAACTGTGTAGGATACAGAGAAACTAAGAGGTATGCATGTCTACAGAGCAGGTAGAAACTGGTCTGAGTGGAGGCAGGAAAAGGAGGAATGACTTTCCATTGTGCCTATGTATATACTTCTACTTTCTTAAGGTTTTAGGCTATTTGATTATATTATTCATGAAAATGCAATAAAATAGCTGTTTTTAAAATTCAGTTTTCTAGAACCAATCTGTGATAGTTAATTGTGATGTCAACTTGAATGGATTAAGAAATACCTAGTGAATTATTGGCACATGGTTCTGGGTCTGCTGGAAGATGACTGACATGTAGGCACAAACTAGAAGGGAAGACCCACCCTAGACATGAGTGGTACCAATCACCAGGCTTGTAGCCTGGATGGAATAAAGAAGGCAGTCTGCCCTAGCTCCAGTCCTAATCATCATCTTTGGACCCTGGTCTCCAGTTCCTTCAGGGCTCCAGCACAGACATTTTAACCTAATGCAGACTCTTCAGCTTTCTGGCATGGACTCATTCCACACTCTATAGTGCATGCTGGGCCCTGGACTTTACACTGCATCCCCCAGTTCTCCAGTGCATACAAAACTATTGTGCATCCTTTCAACCCAACTCTGTAGGTACCTATTGTAAGTTTACTTTGTAAATTTATTTATTACGTTTAAATCTGTTTCTCTGGTGAACCTTAAGTGATGCATAGCCAACATGTCCTGTGGTCAGTTTTACTGGCTTCAACCTAGATCCGTTAGAGCTACAGCCATCATGGGCCACTGTCTATTGATTAAAAGATATTTTCCATGCAGTTATTTCCTTGGGTCCCAGACAATGTAAAGTAGAAACTGAGCTCCTTGATGGAGGCAGATTGCTCACCAGGTAGGAAGTGAACAGTGGATAGCATGGGTATAGATTTTGATCCTACCTCTGCCTCCAACTGCCTGACCTTGACCTTGGTTGGACAAGTTGCTCCTTTTGCCTGGGCATCTCAGTTTACCATTTTGTAAACTAAAGATATTGACCTGAAATCTGTTCCTTTTAGTTATTTAGTTTGCAGATGAATAACAAATGACTAACCCCCAGTTTGACTCACCTTCTCATTTTATTTGCTTTCCTCCCCACCTTCTTCCTTTCCCAGATATTTAATATGTACCATTTTGTGCCTGCTATGATACTATGTGCTTTAGAAACACAAAAATGAAAGACAAAGAACCTGCTGTCAAAGAATTCATGGTGATAGAGAGAGGAGACTAAAGGCAATTATGATACAAAGGAAAAAGTCTATTGTCCACTAAATCTCATCCACAACGCTTCCAGAAACCAAGAATGCAAATATGACTCTACAGGAAGGAATATGGATTCACTTAGATGCTCAGTGTTAAAAAGTAATCTGCTAAATGCCTAATCCCTACACTTACACCCTGAGGATCTTTGACAGTGTTCCCTTACTCTTGGGCTTTTTCCTTTGTCAACTTTTATTTTTTCCCTCTTACCTCTGTAGTCCTTGGTTTCATCAAGACCCATAAATCTTGCAGCCTAGATTTATCCTGAAACTTCATAGCTGGTTTTTACATTTCTCATCTCTTCCTAAACTAGTTTATCAGGCATATGTTTGGTGATCAAATGTAACTAAAAGTCTTCATTTACTCCTGAACAGTCAGTTTTGAATATGAAAATGGCAATTGCATGGAAAATTGTACTTTTCAACAATTGGCCAGTTAGAACTCTCCACTACGTGGTAGTCCCATGGATAGTATATTCACGGTCAATGGTGAGTGATAACCCCGCCAAGGCATTTTAGGTTTTGCGAAAATTCCTCGACTTCAAAAAATCCCTGTTTGATCTTCAGTCAACGATGCAAACTCTATTGTATTTTAGGTATACTGAATGCATAGTAACTCATTCCTAACCAGTATGTTTGATTTAACCAAGAAGCCCAGTTCCATGACTTGAAAGCACAATACTACTATATTTTTGTTCTGCAACCAGTTTCCAAGATTGAAGTTTGTGTATTTTGTCAATGCAGAAAAAATTGATCATAATTTTAAAACTCAGAAGAGATTTTGTAATAGCTCATATATAACTTGTGTTATCATGCACTTAAAAATCAGACAAATAACAACTACAAATAATCACCAAGTGCAGACTAGAATAAATATCACAGTAATCACATGTTCAGGAAGAAATGCAAAGCAGTTAGGTAAATTGCTTAGCAGATTATACCATTGGTGTCTGGGAATTTTAAATGTGTCTCAGTGGAAGCACAAATATTTATCTTTTCTATTTCTTGGTACAATATATAGTCAATAAACATTTTCCTCTAATGTGTGAGGTACCTCTAATATCACCATTGAAATTTAATTCATCAGCAAATTCTTTCCCACTGTCTTGGAATGACTTGCTTTTATCCTAACAATTGGGGTTCAAATGTGATCAAAACTATTTTTTCTCTTGGTATGTTGGACAGTTTAATGGTTGATGCATTGTACCAACTTGAATTTATAAGTTTAGTGAAGTGACTCACCAGGCAGTATTCTCATTTTGTAAACATCCTTTGCAACACAAGGGAACTGGAGATGGTGTGAGTGCTATACCTACCCTGTGGTGTCATAGCCTGTTTACAACACAAGGGAAGAAAAGAGGCTTTTCTCCTCCCCAACCTTAGTTCTTGCTGCTTTTGCTATCTTCTGCTGCCTTGAACTGTTGCCTCTGTGCCATGCCACTCTGCCTTGGAATCAGCTGATTATGGGCTGAAATCCTTACAAACTGTGAGCTAAATAACCTTTCCATCCTTAATTTTGGATTTTAGGTATTGTGTTTTATCAGTGAGAGAAAACTAACCAGAGTCTATGCAAGTCACCTCTATGTCCTGAAAGGCACTCAACAGACTTGCTTAACACAGAGAGAAAAGTTGGTATTTTAACCAGAAAGCTCAAGGAATCTCAGAATTTAGAAAGTAAATAAGACCATAGCTCTACCTTCACTTGCCAGAATTTCTTTTGGAGAAGGATATAAACATTCCCTAAATTTTCCAACCTATTCTTGAAGAAATGAGAGTACTCTTAAATGTCAAAATTATGAATTATTATTTAGTTTCATGTTCCCTGTGTTATCCTTTTGATCTCTCCATTTGAAATCAGAATCTTACTCCTTTTTTTGGTCTATTAGTTAATAGAACAATGCACAAAGGACCCTGCACTTCAATCAAGTGTGGAACTAGAAGTTTTCTAGGCTCCGGAGGTGCAGGGACAACTCCTCTGTGGCTTCTTTCCATTCCCCATTGTAAGTGGCTGATGGAATAGGAATTCTGTCCTCTGGCAGAAAGCATCACTTTTGCTTCCCATCTACAAATGATTTTGCTTTCCAAACAAATGATTCCAGAGACATAAGGAAATGTGTCTTGGAGAAACATCTTTATCTTTAGCCCCTCATGTTCCACTTTTTTGTGTATAGTAAGAGTGGATGCCACCACTACTGTCCCTACATATCACTATGTCAGGTGAGGGATATAATTGTATATACTGAAGAGCAAGGAATATCCTAAGAAAAGTCACTCCCTAAGGACACACCAAGACAATTATCTGGCATGGGGTTGATGTTTGGCTGGCAGGTTTCACGTCAATAGCTGGAATGGGACCATTTCGAGCACCTGCTTGTGTAGTTTCATGAGGATGAGCCTATCTATCTCTGCAGCCCATGTCCTGTGCTGGTCCTGCTTCCTGTCAGCTTCCCAGGTGGAAGACCCTGTGGCTATTGACTGTACTACTTTTGTCTTTTCTCAGGCACAATTTCGCTGCCTTATGCTGACTTTTATGCTCCCAGTCTTTCATGTTCCACCTCATTATGGACTTGCATTTGTTCCTGGAGCACATGAACACTAAGCCATGTTACAAACGCTTTGCAGGATTCACTCCTTTTCAGTCAGTAGAGCTGGCTGCTCCCTTTTATTCACCTTTCTGTAGGTCTGATGCTAAAAGTCTATTCAAGCATTTATATAATATTAACACCCTTCTATTTTTATGGTACTTTTTTTTACTTCAAATCCACTCCTCATAAAACCAGATGAATCCAGACAATTAATACATAGGCACTGAGGTAATGATTCTTGTACAGACTCACTATCTTTGTTTCACAGTCCCAATTAACACTACCATGTGCTGGAAAAAGAGCCAATGTATGTCCTTTCACTAGCAAGTATTTTGAACTGCCTCATTTTGAACATACTTACAAAGTTTTTAGCATATTTATAGTTTTCCACAATCCCTGTTAAACTAGAACAAATTTTCCCCCTTTTCACTTGAATCATGCCTGGGTTTGAATGTAATCAGGTGGTTTAAGGATAGACTGTGATTCTCCTTGAAAACTAATTGTGGATTCATTTTAAATGGTCATGGATCAGCCGAAAGGGGAGCCAAGCTGGCACCATGCCACCAGGTGAATTGCAGGCCCGGAAAAGTTTTGGACCATCAATCCTGGCGGCTGGGTGCATGCCCAGCCCCCTTAGGTCACTGAACTAGGCTCCAGAGGTTTGGTGGGCTTGTGTGGACTGTGCCCAGCAACCTTCATTCAACCAGGGGAGCCAGGCCCACTGAAGGGGAACCAGGCCAGTGCCGCTGCCACAAGGTGAGATGTAGCTCACCAGGGCAGGGCTGGGAAACTTTGGGGAACATTGATCTGGCAGGTAGTTGCCTGCCCAGCCCCTTAAGACACTTGACTAGGCTCCAGAGATTCTGTGGGCTTGAGTTGACCATACCCAGCAACCTTTATTCAACCAGGGGATCCAGGGCCACCACACAAGGGGAACCAAAGCGAAGTGAGTCCCAGTAGCAGAGGGCTCAGGAGATGATATCCAATAAACCCAGGGAAAGCTTTGGAAAATCGCTGGAAACATGGAAATATAGGAAAATGACAAAATGAAAGACCAAAATGCAATCTCAAACCTCCAGCCCATCCCAAAAAAACCTAGGAGCCATGTACATAGAAGAAAATATAAACCATACACCTGAAATGCCTGAAATGATATCAACCAAAATAAAGAGACGACTATGGGAAGCTATAAAGGAATGCAAATCAGAAATAATTTCCCAGGTAAAAGAAGAAGTGGTAAAAATAGTGAAAGAAAAGCTGAACACATCCAAAGAAGACACAGTTAAAAAATTAGAGGAACAATGCAAAAAGATAGAGCCCCTCAATGAACAGTATAAGAAACAAACAGAATGCATGAAGCAGATTCAAAGAGATATACACAAAATCAAAAATTCTATTGAAAGTTGCCAAAACTACCTCAACAAAAGTGAAGATAGAATTTCAGACCTCAAAGACAAGATTGCAGCTAGTGAACAGGAAAGGAAAGATCTTCTAAAAATAATAAGAAATCAGGAAATAACAATTCAATAGCTGCAAGATGATACAAAGAAAAATAATATAAGATTAACAGAGATAAATGAAAAAGAAGGGGACAACACAAATGATATCAAGAGGCTATTTACAAAAGTAATAGCTGAAAACTTCCCAAACATAAATATGGAAACTGACATACATATTAGTGAAGCATATAGAACTCCAAATAGCCATAACCAAAACAAAACTACACCCAGACATATAATAATCACCATCCCAGAAATCCAACATAAGAACAGAATATTAAAAGCTGTTAGAGAGAAAAGACAGGTCACCTATAAAGGAAAACCCATTAGAATCACAGCAGACTTCTCAAAACAAACAATGAAGTCAAGAAGAGAATGGAGTGAAGTGTTTCAGATACTAAAGGAAAATGACTTCCAACCCAGACTGATGTACCCGGCAAAATTGTCTTTCAAAATGGATGGAGAAATAAGATACTTCCATGACAAAGAACAGCTTAAGAACTGCATGATCACCAAACCAACCCTGCAAAGAATATAGAAAGACATTTTAGATACACAGGAAAAAAACACTAATAAAGATAGACAATTAAACAGAATGGAAAGTTAAGATACAACATCAGGAAGATAACATGTCAACAATAAACCAATATATGACAGTTATAACCATTAATGTAAATGGCCTCAATTCACCAATTAAAAGAAACAGACTGGCAGAATCAATCAAGAAACAACATCCAACCATATGCTGTCTACAAGAAACCCATCTAACCCAAAAGGAAACTCATAGACTGAAAGTCAAAGGATCGAAAACAATACTCCATGCAACAGGAACTCAAAAAAAAAAAAAGTGGGGGTAGCTATTCTGTTTTAATTGAACTTCAAACCAAGAATGGTCCGAAGAGATAAAGAAGGTCACTACATACTACTTAGGGGAAAACTGCAAGAGGAAGAGATAACAATCTTAAATATATATATGCATCAAATTCCAGAGCACCCAATTACACAAAGCAAGTATTAACAGAAATGAAAAATCAAATAGGAAATAACACAATTATAACAGACCTTAAAACACCATTGACACAAAGTGATAAATCATTTAGACAGCAAATCAGCAAAGAAATAACAGAACTGAATCATACCTGTAAACAAATGGATTTGATAGACGTATACAGAGTGTTCTACCTAACAACATCAGAATATACATTCTTCTCAGCAGTACATGGTACATTCTATAAAACAAACCATATACTAACCCACAGAACATATTTAAGTAAATGCAAAAGAACTGAAATTATCCCATGCATGTTATCATACCATAGCACCATGAAACTGGAAATTAATGATAAAAGTAACTGCAAAACTCCCACAAACACATGGAAATTAAATAATACACTCTTGAACAATCAGTGGGTCACAGAGGAAACTAAAGAAGAAATTGAATAATATATACAAGCAAATGAAAAACAAATACAACTTACTGGAACCTGTGGGATGCAGTGAAAGCAGTCCTCAGGGGAAAATTTACTGCACTTAGTTCCCACATGAGGAAAACAGAAAGAACACAAATCAGCAACCTGATATTACACCTCAAATATCTAGAGAAAGAAGAGCAAGCCAAGCCAAAAGCCAAAAGAAGGGAGGAAATTATAAAGATCAGAGCAGAAATTAATGCAACAGAGACTAAGAAAACAATTCAAAGAATCAATGAATCAGAGATTTGGTTCTTTGAAAGAGTAAATAAAATTGACAAGTACCTAGCAAACCTAATTTAAAAAATGAAATAAGAAACACAAATTCATGCAATAAGGAATAAAAGGGTGAAATCAATACAGACTCTGTGGAAATACAGAAGATCATCAACACCTATTTCAAAAACCTCTGCTCTCATAGGCTTGATAACACAGAAGAAATGGACAGATTCCTAGAAACATATGAAATACAAAAGCTGGGTCAAGAAGATGTAAAACTGCTGAATAACCCAGTTTCTATTAATGAAATTGAAAATGTAATTAAATCCTTACCAACAAAAAGAGCCCAGGTCCAGATGGATTAACTGTGGAATTCTACAAGAAATACATAGAAGACTTCATGCTGACACTCCTCAAACTCTTCAATGAAATTGAAAGGAAAGCAATTCTCCCTAAGTCATTCCCGGAAGCAAATATCACTCTAGTACCAAAACCTAAGAAAGACCCAACTAAAACAGAGAACTACAGGCCAATCTCCCTAATGAACATAGTTGCAAAAATTCTCAATAAAATATTGGCAAGCAGGATGCAGCAAATCATCAAGAAGATTATACACCACGATCAAGTGGGATTCATCCCAGTCATGCAGGAATTGTTCAACATACATAAATCAATAAATGTAATCCACCATATCAATAGAGTCAAAAGCAAGAATCACATGATCATTTTTATAGATGTAGAAAAAGCTTTTGATAAGATCCAACACCCATTCATGATAAGAATTTACAGAGAATTGGAATAGATGGTCTTACCTCAATATTATAAAGGCCATCTATGAAAAACTAACAGCCAGTGTCATATTAAATGGCCAAAACCTGAAAGCCTTTACTTTGAAATCAGGCACAAGACAAGGATGTCCCTTATCACTGCTCCTATTCAACATAGTACTAGAAATACTAGCCAGAGCAATTAGACAAGAGAGAGAAATAAAAGGAGTAAAGATAGGAAAAGAGGAAGTTAAATTATCATTATTTGCAGATGACATGATACTCTACATAGAAGACCCCCAAAACTCCATTGAAAGACTCCTAGATATAATAAATAAATTCAGTAATATAACTGGATATAAAGTCAATACTCAAAAATCAATAGCATTCCTATACACTAACAACAAAATCACCAAGAGAGAAATAAAAGAAGCTACAACCTTCACACTACCATCCAAAAAAAAAATGAAATACTTAGGAATTAATCTAACAGAAGAAGTAAAACAGTTATGCAAGGGAAATTATAATACCCTGAAAAAAGAAATCAAGGAGGGACACTGCTCCACTGTTGGTGGGAATGTAGACTGGTGTGACCATTATGGAAATCCACATGGAGAATTCTCAGAAGACTAGGATTGGAAGCCCCATTCAATCCACCTATTCCCCTCCTGGTATTTTCCCCAAAGAACTGAAAAGTTCATATCACAGTGATATATATGCACCCATGTTCATAGATATACAATTTGTGATAGCTAAATCTTAGAAACAACCAAGATGCCCATCAACTGCAGAGTGGATGAAAAAAAGATGTGGCATTTTTCTACAATGGAATATTACTCAGCTATAAAAAAGGATGACCTTGAGGCCTTCATAGGCAAATGAAGACAACTTGAGACTATCCTCATTAGTGAAATAAATAAGAATCATATTTATATATATATATCATATTGTGTCTCTAGTATAAAAAGTAAATAAGAACTAAAAGAGTAATAAAACTAAAATGTGTAATTGCTATTTTAAAAAAGAGAGAAAAATAAAATGCTCTAAGGGATATAACTGCATGTATGTTTGAGCGTGTAAAATAGATGACCATATTGCTGAATCTTTGTTGGATCTCTGAGCAGAACTGTTTGTAGTCTGACTGTTTGAATATTTACTATGTACCTTTTAACTTTGTAACTTGAACAACTACATCCAGGATGACAGTATGTAATTTATAAATTACTGATTTCGTAGTGGGTTTTTTTCATTCTCCTTTTTTTTTTCTTTTAGAATTCGGTATTGTTGCTACCTTTTTTCTGTTTTGCTTTTTTTTTCTTCTCTTTAAATAAAATTTTAAAAATGTATAATTGCTATTGCAAAAAAAAAGAGTAAATAGGAAGTGCTATAAAAGATATAGCTGCATGTATGTTTAGGTGTGTGGGATTGACAACCATATTTCTAGGTTCTTGTTGGACTGTTGAACAGATCTGTTTGCACTCTCACTGCTTTAGTGTCCATTTTGTGTGCTTTAATTTTGTAACTTGAATAACTATTCTAAAAGAACAATATGTAATTTATCAACCAATAATTTCTTACTGTTTGTCTTCTTTTCTTGAAATTCTGTAATATTTCTACCTTTTTCCTGTTTTTTTCTCCTTAAATAAAAAAAAAGAAATCAAGGAGGACCTCAGAAAATGGAAAGACATGCCTTGTTCATGGATAGGAAGAATAAATATTGTGAAAATGGCCATTCTCCCAAAATTTTTATACACATTTAATGCAATCCCAGTGAAAATACCACTAACATACCCCATAGATCTAGAGAAATCACTCCTCAAATTCATCTGGAACCAAAAGTGACCTAGAATAGCAAAGGCAATTCTAAGCAGCAAAGCCAAGGCAGGAGGCATCACAATCCCTGACTTGAAGTTATACTACAAATCTACTGTAATAAAATAAACATGGTATTGGAATAAAAAAAGACATGAAGATCAATGGAATAGACTAGAACATACAACTACGAACACACTCAGCCACCTTATCTTTGATAACGGCACCAAGCATGTTCACTGGAAGAACGATAGTCTCTTCAATAAATGGTGCTGGAAAAACTAGCTTTCCATATGCCGAAAACTAAAATTAGACCCATGCCTATCACCATGAACTAAACTAAAATCTAAAAATGAGTCAAAGATCTAAATATTAAAACAGAAACACTAAATCTGTTGCAAGACAAAGTAGGTAAAAATCTTGAAGACATAGTGGTAGGTAGAATTCATGAACAAGAACCAAACTGCCTGGGAAATACTTCCCAGAATCAATAACTGGGATCACGTCTTATTAAAGAGTTTCTGCATGTCCAAAGAAATCTCTAGCAGAGTGAAAAGAAAACCCACAAACTGGGAAAAAAATCTTAGTGAACTGTCCCTCAGACAAAGGACTTCTGTCTAGAATTTATAAAGAATTTAAAAAATCAGACCCCCAAAATTCAAAGACCCAATCCAAAAATGGGCATCTGAGATAAACACACAGTTCTCAGATGAAGAACTATGAATGGCAAATAAATACCTGAAAAAATGTTCATCATCATTGGTCATCAGAGAAATGCAAATTAAAACCACACTGAGATTCCATCTCACTCCAGAAAGAATGGCCAGGATCAACAAAACTACCAACAACAAATGCTGGAGAGGCTGTGAGGAAAAAAGAACTCTTCTGCACTGTTGGTGGGAGTGTAGACTGGTGCAACCACTGTGGATGTCAATCTGGAGATTCCTCAAAAAGCTGAGTCTGGAGGTCCCATTTGACCCAGCTATTCCACTGTTAGGCATATTCCCAGAAGATCTGAAAACATCTTACCACAGTGATATATGTGCACCCATGTTTATAGCGGCACAATTTGTAATAGCCAGATCTTGCAAACAACCTAAGTGCCCATCAACTGAGGAATGGATAAAAAAATGTGGTACTTTTTTACAATGGAGTACTACTCAGCTATAAAGAATGATCACATTAAGATATTTATCAATAAATGTATGCAACTTGAATCTATACTCATAAGTGAAATAAATCAAACTCACATGTATAAATACTGTATAGTCTCCCTAGTGTCAGAAATGGTAAGAGTACAGAAGATTTTATGGTAATCATGGTTCACCATTATATTGGTTTGAAGTCTTATGCTTTCATTCATTGGTTGGAATGGTTTTATTCTGTTTTGTTTGATCTTAATATATGTGATGGTATGAATAGTTACTTTGAAGGCAAGACAATATGGCAGCCGTTGTTGATTTAATATCATCTTGCTCTGAAGTCCTACCATGCTCTTGTTTTTCTATTAGCATTGGTTCTATCATGTTGTGTCTTATTGGATTTTAATATGTATGATAGTATAAACAAAATTTTCATGGAAAATAAGATAATATAGCAGCCATTGTTCATCTTCGGTTATTTGGTTCAGAATGCCTTGCAGTACTTTGATTCTCTTGAGTGGTTTTATTCTATTTTGTTATGTTTGACATTATTGTGTGTAAAGCTAAGCTCAACTGTTTCAAAGAGACATTATGGTAGCTACTGTTAATATCCATTTGTCTTGTTGTGAAGTGCTGTGTTGCTTACATTGTCCTGTTCTGATATGCTTAGATCTGTCCTCTTTTGTTTTATTCTCTTTAAAATAAAAAAAAATTTTAAAAGGGTCATGGATCAAGGACAGCACCACTGTCTAAATTGCCCATCATCTGTCTTCACACCTCCCAAACAATGAATTCCAGCTGCATAAAGTATCTTCATTTTTACAGAATGACCAGGTCTTTGCAAACGCTGTTGCCTAGATTAAATACCTTGTCTTTTTTGCTGTGCAAGCTTTATCTTATCTTCTGTGGTTTCTCAGCATAGTTATTACTTCTACCACATAAACTTCCCTAATCACAACTCCTGAACTAGGCACCATAAGATTTATCACACACTGGTTTTGCTTGTTTTTCCTCCTGAACCAAAATCCCTAGAGGTCTCATATAGTGCCCATAGTGCTCACCATTATGTGCTTAGTATTGAGTATGCTGAGTATCTGAGAGACAAACACATAACTAAATAAATGGATGAGTGATCAAGTATACCATAAATTGTGTTGTTATGATTTAGCCACTACCAAAGACAAATCAGATCTATTAGTATTGTCAAAGATATGTAGAGCATGCTCGGTGAAAAATGCTAGTTCTATAAAAATAAGGCTATTTATAGTCATTTATAGAACATTACACTTTGTGGAAAAGGAGAAAAGAGGGAGGGGAGAGGGAGCAAGACAACACTGGAAGAAGCATACTGAAAATAACATTGGAATAGGGAAATGGGGGGATGTATTTTGTTACTTTTTTCTTTATACATTTCAATAACACTTGAGTATCTCAGATAAGAAAAATCTATTAATTTTGAAAAAATACACAAAATCAAATGTTTTCAGTTGTTCTTCTGAAGGACAGAAGTGCAGTTACTTGAGATGGAACTGTGACAGGGTACTACCCCCTCAGAGCTCTGCTGTAGGACTTCCTGTACCTGTGTCGCACACAGGAAATAGCTTTGCATGGAGAATCTGGAAGGAATGAGGTCTTCACCTACCTAACGAAGATCTTCTTAACTAAGAGTTTGTCTTCCTCATCTTGACAGGAGATTTTGGCTGCTTTCTAATTAAAAACACAAGGAGGCAAGCTAGATGGGATCCAGAAAGAGAAAAGTCAGCACCTCACCTCGTATGAGCCTACGGGTGCTCAGGCTGAGAATCAACCCCAAACACCCCAGCCCCTGTAAGCAACTGGCTGGTTCAGAGGACCTGCTGAGTTGGTAGCAACTGAGGTACAAAAAGCAACTAAATGCATGTATTGTTTGGTTGAGTTTGAAGGCCTGGAGCCAGCAGTCTGAGTATCTATTGGGAGGATGGCACTATGCAATATAGCAAATATGGGGGACTTCCATCTGTCTGTCTTTGAAGTCCAATATTGTTCTCACTGTTTTGTTTTGCTTTGTTCAATGTTATATTCTGTTTGGTTTTATTCTGTTTTGTTTTGATTTTGCTGTACATGATGGAATGGACAACTAATGTGAAGATAACAAGATATACTGTGGTAGCTACTGTTGTTTTCCTAGTATCCTGCTTTGAAGTTCTGCACCAATTTTGCTGCTCTGTTTTGATTGGCTTTGTTCTGTTCTGTTTTGTTGGATTTTATTATCCTTAAAATAAAAAAATTCAAAAAATAATTAAAAACACGAGAAAACTAAAATGAAGTGACAAGTATGTGTTTCCTATATTGTTTGCAAAGTATATAACTGATCTCAGAGCTACTGTCTCGAAGCTTTCATTTGTTTTTCCATTTTTTCTTCTCTCCACTAGCCTCTAAATAATAAGCAGGTAAATATGGCTATAATTACATATCAGGGACCTGGCCAAGATCCCCAGTCTCCCAAATGAGTTTACAACAAAGGCTTAAGTAAATGACACAGTGGTATGATTTTAGGTTTCCAGGAGGATCAAAACTCTCTGCCAGAGTTTGAGACTCTGGGGACCAAGACAAAGAACTTCTCTGACTGGCCCATATTTATTAGGTTTTCAAACAAAGAGAAGGGATACTGCCAAAAGCATGGGAAATGAGCAGGACCTTGGGAATCACTTCAAAGGCTTCCTCTAAATTAGGCCAATTTAGGAGAACTGTCTTATCTCCATGATGATATTTATGGTGGGAATGAGACAGCAGGAGTGAAATGCAGCTGTAGTTTCTATCTACTTAACTGGGATTGGAGCCAGGTGTCCTCAGATGTGGTCTTATCTTGCCCTTTGAGGTGTCTCTGGTATCACAGGCCACTACAGGCCTTAGCCAGGACCAGTGATTCATAGAGGTTCACTTACTATGATTCAGCTCCCATCTCTGGACAAGGGGCCTCAGCCTAGGTCAGACTCACAGATAGACGTAGAAAGCCAATTAGTTAATTTTAAATCCTGCTCAGAGCCACTTCATAGTGGTCTCCAATAATTGTATACTAGAATTGATGTTTTAAAATCTTGCTTGTGTACCTTGCACCCTAGGCTTGGTGGACTTTGGCACTTGTAACACCTGTGACTATTAACATGGAAGTTAAGAAACACTAAATACTATGAAAAATACAAGAATTCTGTATTAGCAAGAGAAAAAGAAAACAAGCAACCTAACTGTATGCCAAAAAGGAATAGCTAAATAAAATTTGGAAATATGCATTTACGGATAACAGAAACTGAAAGTAAGAACAGACAAATGTGAGTCAGAACTTTCACCAACATTCACATATTGCTGAGTGTGAAAAGCAAATTGTAGTCTGAAGCATATAAATGATTCTGTTTATAAAATGAATACATGCATACAAGCACTGTACTGTATGTCTTCTATAGGAATATATGTGTATAATAACAGAAAATTCTGTAAAGACACATCACACTTAAAAGCTTTGCCTTAGTTACTTTTCTCTCATTGCTAAGACAAAATTTAAAAAGGAAAGTTTTTTTTTTTTTTTAATCTCACAGTTTGTGGAGGTTTCAGTCCATAATCAGCTGGCTCCAAGGCAACGTGGTATAGCAGAGGGGAAACAGTTAATGGTGATGAAAGATACCAGAAGTAACAAGAGCTAAAAGGGGAGCAAAAGCCTCTTTCCATCCTTATATTGTATGCAGGCCACCTGCCCTACGGAAGATATAGCACTCATGCACTAGTGCCTGAACTAGACAATGAACCAGTCACAAACTCCAGAATCAGCCTCCTACAAAAAGCCTACCCCCATGATCACATGAAGCTTTGAAGGGACAGCCAGACACAAACCATAACAAGTTTTAGGTCGAGCAGCAAAATCTTAAGTGAGGACAGGCATTCAGATCAAATTTGGCTTCAGTGTTATTTGAAGTGCTTTCTATAAGGACATTATACTTATATGCTACTTTCATTAGCAAAAGTGAGTTTCTAAAACTATATATCATTTTTTTTTTTGAGACAGGGTCTCATTGTATAGTTCAGGCTGGCCTTGAACTTGCAGTGATCCTCCTGCCTCAGTCTCCTGAGTGCTGGGATTACAGATATGAGCCATCATACTCTACATATATAGCATTTTTACAGTGCCTAAATACTGCTTAACACAAAGTACAAGACCAAAAAATGGCAGTTGCTTTTATTTCTTAAAAATACCGATTTAATTAGCCTTTAAAGGTGCTAATACATTGCCAGGATTAGCATATGTATGTCAAAGATATATGTTAAAATAGAAATTTCGTTTGCTCATTTATAGCTTTAGTCCAGGTAGAAATGTAGAAAGCGAAAGAGATAACACAAGATTAGGTATAGATACTATCAGTTGCCTCAGAGCTTCTTAAAGAACGGAGGTTTCTATCACAGCAAAAAAGCATAATTCACTTTTCCATCCCTTTTAATGGACCACATAAATAGAATGAATATATTAAATAATCTGTACACTCCCCCCAAAGCAAATATGACATTTCCACAGAAAAGACATATTGTGTTGCCTCTCAGAAGTATGTAAGCTCATGGCTGTACAATTTGATAATTGAGAAATCCAATTGGCTTTCTCTGAGGCAGGAAAAATGGATTTGAGAAGAGATAGTGTTTGGGCTATGGTTTTCAGGAAGCCTTGTCAATAGCTCTAAAAGACCAGATTGACTGCAGGCCTGGTAAGAGCTGAGAAGGACGGGGCTAGGAGTGGATGACAGAAACCAGGCTTCAGCTTGGCTGTCTCTGGCTTCTTTGACATAAAGCCTGAAGGAATCTAGGTTCTGCTTCCTTTCTGTTGAGTGCTGGCATCTGAATATGGGCCAATTCCCTGGCTCCAGACTGATATAACTCAGGCCTAGATGCTTTCATCCTGAAGGATTTGGATACATTATGAGGGGTTAGCCTACATAATTTGTCATGGGTAATAGCACACTAAAATGTGTACTCTTTTTTTTTTTGTCTTAGAGACTCGTGGCTAAGTTTTTAATTTTTTCAACACTAGTCTGTTCATTTGTCTTTCAATTTGTTTTCTTGAGTGACCAATGAAGATTCACTATCACAAGAACTAGAAAAATCTAAGAATATCACAACCAGAGAAGGCCTCAAAGTTTCTGCCATACTTTCTTGCCTACCTTTCTCAGCATAAGCTGACCATTGTTCCTATTCTGACTTTGTTACTTCCTACCTGTAAAAACCATGGGTAGGTGATAAAAAACTATTTGATGTTCAGTGTCTAACAGGGGTCATGAAGCAGCCCCAGCAGCCCCAGAACTTGGTGAATTTTTAATATCAGTTGTTCTTTCCCTGTGGGATGTATGCCCCAAATGGGTTCAAAGAGCAGCCCCTCTCTGCTTATATTTCATTCCTAACTTTATTTCCCAGATGGTTTGGTGATGGTTCGGTGAGTCATTCCTTAATAAACTCCAGTGCTTTTTATGTTTCTGTTTTTCAGTGTGAATTTTATGGTGGCCTCTCTCTGTCTTTTTAAAGCTTCCAGCTTCCTCTGATTAATTTGTTTGTATTTGAATTCTACCACACCATATGTGTATATACTATACTTACTAGAGAATATCCAGGACAAGGGTAAAGAGGATTCTTTTTCATGAAATTTGAGTTTCTAATCACCAGGCTTGACCCACGCCCCACTGAACACACCTGAAACACAGTAGTTTTCCAAATGTAGTCAATGTAAATGAGTGTTTTGGACCTACTTTTAGGCCTCTGCTCAAAAAGCCAGTATGTGTGGACACTGGGGAGGAGAGGAAGTTATATTCTTATTTAAGACAGTAGGACATTTATTGGTGAAATATTTATGGATTTATTGAAAGGAGGGCAGTCATCCAGTCTGAATTCTGACCCCCTGCCATTAGTTCCTTCCTTTTTCTAACTGCCTAGTAGGATTCTAGAGAGAACTTCTTGTTCTCTGGATGACGGACTAAGATAAGCCCCATGTTTTGGAGAAAGCAGCTATTAATCCTGAGCGTGACATAAAACCCACTTGCCTGAAATTGTTGACAAGATATTGACGCAGATGTGTGAGGAGGTTGCTGCTATCCAGGAGCAGAGAGCTATATTAATAAGGACTCCTTGCCAAGATGTTCACTCGTAGGCTAAACTGCCACTCAGAGGCAGGTTAGAGTTGCACTAAAATATCTACAATCCTTCTAGCCTGGAGAAACAGGAGAGTGAAACGGGTAGTTCAGCTGGTTGGTGAAGAAAGTGAGGGACCCTCAAAAGGGAAAAAGGCCAGATAGAAATTCCTCAAACTTTATCTCTGCATAATTTTGAAATTACCCAGTCATAGGTTAGATTGAGAGCAGCTAAGCTATACCGACAAAAGATCTGTATATAGACCAAAGCTGTTACCAAAGAAATAAAATTTGCAATTCAGGCCCAACCAAGAAAACTATGTGCTAAAACAAAGAAAGCAATACTCATTGGGTAAAAATAATGGATTCTAAAACTCTCTTTAGTATTCATAATGCATATGGTATAATCTCAAGTTATGGGACTTTCATTGAGCCAAGAGAAAAGAGTCAACCAAAAGTAAACATGAGATGAATCAAATGTTAAAACCAATGTACAAGATTTTTAAAGCAACTACAAGGTCTACTCTCAACAAAATTAAAAACCAAACCCCCCCAAAAAAATGTTTAAAATAAAGGAAAAACTCAGCAGGGAAATAGAAATACAGAAATGGAAATTCTAGAACTCAAAATACATAATTTTGACAATTTAAAAAATTCATAGGATAGACTTATCTAAATGGAGATAACAGAAGGAAGAGCAAATAAACTTGAACATAGATCAGCAGAAATTATGTAAGATGAAGAGGTAAGAAAGATTGAAAAAAAGTGAACTGCATCTTTTGGATCTGTTAGATATAAACAGCAAACATACAGGTTTTTGAAATGCCATAGAAGAAAATGTGAAGGTACAGAAAAAAATACATGAATTAAGTCATGTTAAAATGACAGAGAAAATCCTTATTATTTAGAAGTTAAACAGCACAGCTGCACATAATCTTCTGAAAATAGAAATCACTTGAGAAAATAGAAATATCTGAACTGAATGATAAAAAATAGAACATCAAAAATTTGAAGTTACAGATAAAATAATACTTAAAGGGCATATTATAAATTTAAAAGATTGTAATAGAAAAGAGAGAGCTTCAGTTGTGGATTCAAACTTCTATCTTAAAAAATAAGCAAATTAAACATAAAACAATCAAAATGATACAAAGACAATGGCAATTAATAAAATAAAAATAATAGCGGAAAAATTAAGACAAAATATTACACTTTGAGATCAATAAAACTGATAAATTTCTAGCTAGAAATAAGAAATAACAAAGAATTAAAAAAATCTATAACTATAGGTCCTTAAGACATTAAATAGATAAGAGGATACTATGGGTAACTTTATGACAATAAATTCAACAATCTGGACAAAGGTGAAAAATTACTAGAAAGACACAAATTGCTAAAACTGAAGTAGAAGTAGAAAAAAGATCAATATCATTTATCTCCTTAAATCATATTAACATATGAATATAATATTTCCTCAAATTATATTCATATATAAATATGATACAAACATAATTAAGTATTTTCACTATATTATTTGCTTCAATAGATTCAGCCCCTTTGCCATTTAATACTATTAAGGGCACCTATGAAAAACCTGAAGAAAAGGAGGTAAGGTTTAATGATACTGTATTTTAAAATTCCATACAAATAAAGAACATCATCTGTCAGACTTCTGTTTAATACTATACTGAAGGCTTCAGCCAGTGCAATACAGCAAGGCAATTAAATGGAACACTGAAGAGGAAGAAATAAAATAAAACTCTTACTTACATATGACACAATTAAGTGTGAATGGAGTTAAGAGAAAAGAATCGACACAAAAACTTGTAAGAGCTACTTATTGAATTCACCAGATTGCATATACAAAAATATATTCAATCCAAATTAAAAAGTGAATATATGAAAGCTATTACATTTACAAAAACAAGCAGTAAATGATTAGAAAATTAAGAAATTCACAATAACATAAAATAATTAGAAATAACTTCAGTAAAAGTTGTGTACTTATACACTGAAACTACAAAATTTCCAAAAGGAAGTGAAAGTCAACCTAAATAAGTGGAAGCATATGTTCATGATTGTAAGACTCATTCTTCCTAAGCTGTTATCCTCTTTAAACTAATCTGAAGGTTTAATACAACTCAATGTAACTGATTTCAGTCAAAATACTAGAAATATTCTGAGGAAATTGAGAAACTAATTCAAAATTTTGTCTAGAAAAATGTCTTAGTTATTTTTCTTTCATTGTTGAGACAAAATACCTAACACCTAAAATTAAGGAAGGAAAGGTTTATTTGGTTCACAGTTTGTGGAGGTTTCAGTCTGTACTCAGCTGGCTCCAAGGTAGAGGGCATAGTACAAGGGCAACATCAAATGGTAGAAGACAGCAAAAGCAGCAAGAGCAAAAAGAGGAGAGTAAGCCTCTTTTCCTCTCTTATGGGTAAGCAGCCTAGGGCAGATATAGCACTCACACCATCTCTATACTTGCCTCCTCTTGCATAGGCTGAGGATGTTACAAAGTAAAGACCCTGGCCCTCTTTGCTGAATCACTTTACATTTCTGATCTTCTCAAGTTGACACAGTGTATTAACCATTACAGAAAGGAAAACTCCTAGAATTGTCAATGCAATTTTGAAAAAGAAGAATATAGTTAGAAGAATTACACTATGTAATTTCAAGCTCAAAAGTGTGGTATTGGTGTCAGCATTGGAATATAGAACAATGCAACAAAGTCCAAGATTAGCTCCATTTATATGGTTAATTGATTTTTGAGTAAGATAATCTAGTACGGGAAAGATAATGAGTTTTTTTCTTTTTTGTAGTACTTGGGGTCATGAATTGAACCCAGGATCTTTTCACTGAACTACCTTCCCTGCTCTTGATTTTTATTTTTTTTAATTCTGAGGCAAAGTCTCGCTGAACTGCTAAGTTTTCCAGTTTGGGCTTGAATTTGAAATTCTCCTACCACAGCTTCCCAGAGGGCTTGAATTATAGGCATGTGCCAACATGTTCAGTAGAGATAGTTTATTTTTAACCAAATTTTTTAAACAACCACATACTTCAATGAAAAAGAATTTAAAAACTCAGCCCTTAATAATTGCAAAATAAACTATGAATCTATTATAAGGAATAAAATTATTATACCTGTAGAGGAAATCATAGGAAAAATTCCTTGTGATATCAGCTTAGGCAATGACATCTCAAGTAAGTCAAACAAAACTATAAAATCAAAATTGATAAAAGTCTACACCAAGATTAGAAATAGATGCTCTTCACAAATGTTTGTCTAATATAATCTGATGGTTAGTCTTATATGTCCAATTGAATGGGCTAAAGGATGCTAGATAGCTGGTGAAATACTCTTTCTAAATGTGCCTATGAAGGCGCCTCTAGGCAAGTTTAGCATTTGAAGCACTGGTCTGACTAAGGAGTATTCTATCACGGTATAGGCAGGGACCATCTACTCTATTGGGGCTCTAGTAGAAAAAAAGGTAGAGGAAGAACAAATCTGCACTTTCTGAGCTGGGCCTTTTCGTTCATATTGTTTTTCTTGTGTATGTAGATATTTAATCCATCCAGAATTGACTATTGGATATAGGCTGAGGTGAGAATGAGAGTTCTTCCCCCCACACACACAGATACAGTGCAAAGGGTATTCGAAAAAGTCCTTCCATTTACTTACATTTCACTGGAGATAATTTAGTCACAAGGCCACACTAACAGCAAAGGAAGCTGGGAAATGTAGAGTTTATTTTGGGAGGAACAAGAGAGTTCAGCAGCATCCATACATGTGTGGACACTCAATTAATGAAAAAGGTAAAACGGCAGCAGAGAGGGTAAATGGTGAATTTTTCATAAATGGTGCAAACAATTACTGGCTAGTCAGTAGAGGAACACTGGATCTTAATTTACATATACATAAAAGTCAATCCTAAGGGCCAGGGATTTAGCTCAGTGGCACAAGCACCTGCTTGGCAAGCGTGAGATCATGAGTTTGATCACTGGTTAAAAAAAAAAAAGTAAGTTAGTTTCTTCACCTCAGCCTGTGCATTATAACAAAAGTCAATCCTAGGAGGATGGTAGATTAAATAAAACCTTTTAGAAAAGGACAATTACTTTGTGACCTTAGCTTACACAAAAACTTTTAAAAGATACCAAAATACTAACCCCAAATAAAAGATTGACAACATCATAAGTAAGAATTTCTACCATCAAAGGATGTTCTTATGGAGCAAAGCCATGGACTGTGAGAAAATTAGCTATTTCTAACATGTACAAAGAGTTCGCATGAATCAGTAAGACCAAATCTAAAAATAGACAAGAGATTTAAATAGGTAATTCATAAAAGAAGTTATCCAAGTGGCAAAGCTCCATATGAAAAAGCACTTAACTGCATTAATAATCAGGAAAGTTCAAATTCAAATCACGAGATCCACTGTTTATTCATCATACAATAAAACAAGCCATTTTTACACACAGTAATGTGTGAATCTTATAAACACAGTGATCAAAAATATACACTGTATCATTCTATTTATAAAAATCTTAAATATAGGCAGAACTAAACTATAGGGGCCAGGGGTAAAATTTACTTGGTAAAACTACAAGAAACTAAGAATAGACAATGATGAAAGTTACTTGTTTTGGGGGGCGTTGGTAGTGGTGAGGAGAAAGATTAGGTAAGAGCCTAAAGGGAGGCTTTTGGGTTCCTGCTAATATTCTCTTCCAGGACCTAAATATTGGTTATGTTTGTTTTATGATAATAGAATGAATTTTGGTTTTTTATATCTTTTTCTGTATGTATATAATATTCCACAGTAAATTAAGAAAAAAAAAAGTAAAAGGCACCTCCATTTCAGTTTTTAGAGAAAGATAAGCAGCCAGTACAGTTGGCAGAGGGAAAACCTCATTTCAGGTCATCTCAGGGATGCCGCATCAACGAGGGACCACCTACCTTGGACCTTCATCTATACTAAAGAGTAACCAGTTTCAGTCTCATTTAGGTCATGCTCTGAAGGATTTCTCTTCCTTGTAGCCAAGTCAAATTCCAATTTGTATAAGGTAGGAACTGGATTCACTGTACCTTATACTTAGAAAGTACTGATTATATGTTAAGGCCAGTAAATCAGTAATTTGTTCAGAGAACAGCAAGGTGAAACATGCTAAAAAAAACAGGACTAACTGAGAAAAGTCACAGACTTTAAGATTAGACAACCCAGTTAGGCCATCATGATTGGTTAGATCAATTGGTTAAATCAATTCTCCATTTCCTGTAAGAACTTAGAACAACTGCCACATACAGGAGGAAGTTGTGACTCTAGGTTTCTCTCATCCTATTGAAGGCTAATCTTATAGACATGACTAAAAAAGAAAGACATTTTTATTAAAGTTGACTGTGGATTAACTCTACTCAAAGGGACGACCTTCTTAAATGTCTTTGGATCCCTAGTACAGACAAACAAGGACCTGAGAACTGTATTTTTCAGAACTGACTTTATTTAGGTTTAGATGGGGGGCACAAGGTCTTGAACTAAGCATGAAGCAGAAGTAGGGGAGGTCACACTAGTTTCCAGAATCAGAGGGAGCCCAGGATGTTCTGAAGTGAGCAAAAAGGAAATCAAAGTTGTTTTTAAATACGTAAATCCAATAAACCAATTGGACTGAGGGCTAAACCTATGCATTTTCTAGAATTATTCAACTAGAAAATCAAACTATTCCCTAACCTGAGTCTGAAATGAATTATATCATTATGCACTTGGTTCAAGTTCTTGGGTGACAGTGGGTGAAAGAATTTCGGGGTGGGGGGGCAGAAGGCCGGGAACCTTTGTGGGTGGCAGAAATTTCCAGGAGCCTGCATGTGTTTGGAATGTAAAACAAAATCTTGTTAGGGATCTTCCCTGAGAAGCTGCAATGCACAACAGCAATTCAGCCATCAAGGCAAAGATGACCTATATTTGCTGTTTAATCAGTCCTGGGAAAATCAGCCTTGGCTAATGAGAAGATTGCCTGGTTTGGCCTTGCACTTAACTCAAAATGGGCAGCCAACATGATCTGACAGGTGTGATTTGTTAAGCAGAGAATATAATGCTTTCTTCCCAAAACAGACTCCTCAGGCATAGCAAAGAAAGCCCTGTGCCTTTCCAAATAGTCTACAGCAGTCATGGAGTTTGATCAAGGGAAGGATTCACCAACACAGACACCTTGGTTCAGAATGAAGTACATTGTAATGCAAATGGCTTCAGTCCTTCCCAGGGAAGCAGGAGCTTTTCAAAGCGGTATAAGAGGTGGCAACAAATGGCGGCTCAAAGCAAAATAGAGAAATAAAGCAAAATACTGTCACTGCATCTTGTCTCTGGGAACAGCAGAGCTGTCTAAAAGCAGAAATGACTTTGACTCTTGCTGTGCCAGAGAGAAGGAGGCCAATGGACAAGTCCCCATCCAACTCATCAAACCACAGACAGGAGAGAAAGTGACATGGGTTTGGAGCCTTGATATCTTAGAGCACATCAGTATTCATAGTGTACTGAGTATCCACCATTTATGGATGGCTGACATTGTGCTAAGTGCTGAGGTTTGGTTAGAGTAAAAAAATGAATGCTATCACTTTCCTTTAGAAGTGCGTTTTCTTGTGGGGAATGGCAGATGGGAATGGTTGGGACTCGAACTGCCCAGCCCCTAGAGCAGCAGTGGAGGAACCTATGGCCCACGTGCCACAGCAGGCTGCTTCTTACCACTGAAAGCTCTAACAGGCTTGCCATCACCGCCCTGGGTTAATCCAGATTTGAGGGTGCTTTGAGGCTGCTGCTGTCTTAATTAGGGTGAAGTTATGAAGGACATCAGTAAGATGACCCAGTGACCAGAAGACTGTGTCCTAATGTCATGATGTAGTTCTAAAGACAGAACAAGGCAGTGAGGGAAAGTTGCTGTAACTTCTCCCTGACCCTGTGAGTTTGCCTAAATGGATTCTGTTTTTTTTTTTTTTGGATCAAGTGGGATCCTTACCTTGCCTCTGAAGACTTGCGCTGCCTGATTCCTGCCTGTCTCTCCAGTCTGGACTTGCTTCTCCTGCTTCTCCATGGCACCAGCCTTGCCTCAGGTTTTCCAATTAGCAGTGCTTTTACCTATCCCGGGGCCTTGGTACGTATCATTGTTGGCTTTACATGGAATTGGGGTTTTTGTTATAACCCTAAATTCTAAATTCTGTTGGTACACTTGTCTTGCAGATATGTATTTAAGGGAATATAAAGATTAAGTAATTTGCTCAAAGTGATACAGCTAATGAATATCTGAGTAAGAATTTCAATTTAGAGAGTGGGGCTCCAGTATCTGGAGCATTACAACAGCTCGAGAAATACGTTTGAAGAAATTCATTTCACTTGTATGAATTGGCGTAACCAAGGAGAGGCACAAATGTGGGGGAGGTCCTCTTTTTGCTTAAGACAGATGCTAACATGTATTAAATGTTTATTATATGCACTACCGCTTTCTTTGCTGATAAAGAATCTTAAAACTTAGAGCTTTTAGTGATGGATAAAACAGCTAACAAGTGGCAGGATTTGGATTTTAAACCCTTTTAAACTTGAGATTTTTATTATCGCCCACATAAAATTGGGACTAACAAATGCTGGTATAAAAAGTCAGAGAGCTCTGCACACTTGTGGATTTCAATCACGTGCACCCAAGCACACAGACAAAGCCCTTTCAAATGAGAGAGCAAAGTATTTTAGATTTAGATTCCTTTCTCCTTTTCCTTTGTGAATTCAATCCAGTTAAGGTACAGACCATGGCCATGGATGGCAACTGGGATCTTGCATTAGGAGAGAATGAATCTTGTTATTAACACTTAGACATAGACACTTGGCATCTCAGGCCAGAAAACTTCAAGAGAATAAACAGTCCATCTTTCCCTTATGCTAGCTAGGTGAGAGCTGCATAGTTCTCTCCCCAGCTGCTCTAAAGACTGGCATCAATTCTGCTCCTTGGGTGAGGACTTGAGGGAGATCAGTCAGCCCTCGTGGAGCTGGCAGAAACTAAGCTTTGTATGCAGTTGGGTTCTGACCTTGGGCCCTGGTTTGATGGCTCATTCACTCAAGAAGCAAATAAATAGTAATTTAGCACCCATGACATCTCTGGTCATGTGCATAGAGCTGAAAATATAACAGTGAACCACAAAATCTTTGCTCCATAAAGCATACTGTCTCTTCCCATAGATAAGAAACTGACATAAAGCAGCAGGTCACGTAATCGAGTAGTCACCAAAAGATGCCTCCCCTGTTCTTTCTGGTTCTTCAATGGTCCCTACAGCTATCAGCAGCTAGCTGCATAAGACCAGATCACAACTGACAGCCTGCTCTAGAGGCCACATTTGCCCCAGCATGGAATCAGCTTCGTCTTTCCCGTGGACTCTGGCCTGTGCAATAGCATGTCCTATGCTGGCCATCTGTGGGCCTCACCATTGGAAAGCAAGATGGGCCAAGACTGTAGTTCTCTTCCCTTAAAATGATCTAGGTCCCTGAATGTGCCAGAGGCAGAGGCAGAAGCAGAGGGGAAGAAGCTGGTGAACTAAACCCTCAGAAACAATTTATGCATCTGAGCCTGCAGATCACAAATTCAGTTTATGAAAAGAATTATAAAAAAAAAAGCCCAATGCTGCTTCTTCCAGAGTGAAATAAGAACTCTCCTCTGCTTAAAGAAATGCTTGCATTTCTAATTTTCCTGAGCAGGTGAACGGAATAGAAAAAAAACCCATCAGTGTTGCAACAGCAGGTACAACACAACCTGTTAACTAATTTATGTAAGACCTTTTACATAGGGATTGCAAAGACCTCATATAGCTAATACATTGTCATAAAAATGACAAGTTCTCCAAAGGCAAGAGCTGATAAAATGTAGAAATAAAAACAAACCTTCAATGCCTACAGATATATCAGGGCTGTGAGGGGCAACTGTGCAGGGAGTGTAGAAAGGGAGTGAAAGGGGTAAAAAGAAGGTACGCAGTGGTGGTGAGGAGAAAATATAATGTAGAAAATGGGACATAACTGTGGATTCTGGGTATCTGTCTGTCTGTCATTGTTTTTTGAGACAGGGTCTTGCTATGTGGTTCAGGCTGGCCTTGAACTCACGATGTGGGCCTAGATATCCTTGAACAATCCTCCTGCCTCAGCCTCCCAAGTTCTGGGATTACAAGCATGTACAGTGACATTATAGGATGCTCAGTTCTATGATCATCATGGATTACCACTACTACCACTACCATTACCACTATTACTACCACAGCTACTGCTGCTGAACACATTTGTGCCAGTGTAACAAAACTATAATAGTATAGTGGTCAGATTTTTGTTCCTATGATCAAAATATCTGACATATACAACTTAAAGGAGGAAAAATTTATTTAGCTCATGGGAATCAAAGGGTTCAGTCCATGATCAACTGGCTCCAAGGAAGAAACTTCATAACAAAAGGGCTGTGAAGCAAAGCTGCTCGGTTCCTGGTAGTTGAGAAACATGACAATGGAATAGTGTCATAGAGAAAGGGGTGGGCAAACAGATATACTACCCAAAATCACAACTCTGTGGTCCACACTTACCTATCTATAAATGTTCTTCACTAATTCCCTAGGCAGATCTCCAACCAATCAAGTTGATAATCCAGTTTAATTGTCAAATGTAGCCTGACTTTATCAATGGGAGGCTGACTGAATCAGTGATGTAATTTATAGTGTGTGCTTATTATATATCAATAAGTTGTTTAAGATATCGTATAACTCTTCAGAAAACTGTGCTACTGACTCACTAGAGAGATGTTTACGAAAAGAGAGCAAATTTAAGAACAGTATGACTCTAATTTTTAAAAACTGACAAAAATGTAACAAAAACTTAGGAGTGGGCTGGAGATATATCTTATCAGCACAGTGTCTGCCTGGCAAGCTCAAGGTCCTGAGTTTGATTCCTGATACCAAAAACAAAACAAAACAAAATCTTAGGAGAAACAGTCCCTGATATGCATGCATTAATGTAAGGAAAGAAAAAGGCATGGGAGATACTCATGAAGTTCTGGGAAATTTGTCAATGTGCTGGAAGGGAAAGATAAAGTTTCTTTGCACACTTCTATATTGCTGAATTTGTCACAATAAACACATGGTACTGAATCTGAAAGGAAAAATAAATTAAAAGTTATAAGTATTGTTTCTTAGCATATAACATACCAGAGAGTGCTAAATGATAGCAGCAGGCACTGTCTGCTCAGTCTGCTGGCCATCACACAGTTTTTGTTTACATCTCAAAACAAGTCTGTGCTCACGTTTTACAGGTAAGTGGACTAAATTTGCATCACCAGATACCAACATAGTTGAGATTTGAAGACAGATCTGACCTACTGCAGGGTGATGCAAAGGGGATGCCAGGTCCCAAGAGATCAGACAGAAGGCTACTGTACAGGGACATTGGGTGGTGGGGAGAGGTTTCCATCTGGGTCCAGGGACAGTAACAGCTGTCAGCTAGAGCCGGTATGCAGTGCCTTCCCTAACATATCAAAGTTTAATATCTCAATTCAAACTGCTAGGTTCTGCCAAGTGAGCTGCTATTACCGATCAGCTTCTACACAGCATTTCCTGGGGAACAAACCGTTCAGAACATTCTGTGTCTGGAAGCATTTTATCACCGAGACACATTAACATCACATGGCCCACATTCCTGTGCCCACAGGCAGGGCAATTAAGGGCATTCAGGTCCAGCCTGTACATCGAGATAGGCAGTCCGGTCTTATTAATTTGTAGCTTTGTGACAAGTTAACATAAACTTGGCTGACGTTCGCTTCTGCAGTATCTACAGATAAAAGTGTTCTTGACAAATACAGAAAATGGGCAAGTGAGAATGGGCAACATTAGACCTCATTGAGAGATTTCAGTGATTTCTGTTTTATTTGCAAAGAACATAAGCACAGTGTCTGCTTGAAAATGCCAGCTCTAGTAGTTATTATGAATGGCAGAAGTAGACTCAGCAAGATTTCTAGGTTGTAACTTTTTAGAAGTAGCCTAGCAACTATACCTGGTTTAAAGTAATAGTCTATTTCTTCAACGGTGCTATTTCCTTAAATAACTAGAGTCTCCAAACAGGATTGTTGATGACCCAACACACCTGCTCTGAGACTGAGAATCTGAATAGTAGGTATCCCAATCTTTTTTGCAGTGTATTCAGTTTTTGTCTTCGCAGATGAATATGTTTAACAGGCTTAGGCTTAAGCTTGAAAATTTAGATTTCTCTGTCTGTATAGGTCCACATATGCAAGATGTATATGATCTCAAAAAGAAGAAATAGCTGCCTTTTCCAAGGAAATAAATGTGCTGTTGCTTATCTCTTAATCCACTCTATGTTCTGAAAACACATTTTCTCTTTCCTTCCCTTTCTTCATGGTCCCTGGTTCCTTGTCTCCAGGCTCACCCTCACCTTTTCTTCAAGTTACCACCTCTTTATCCCTCCAGAAATTTGCATATGGGAGGATCGTCTGTACCTGCAGCCTCTACTTCCTAAGAACCTGCTCTGTTATTTCTTTCTTTTAGTTCCCAGCAGCCACAGAAACTGTTCTTCCAAAGGTCATCAGTGACATTCTATCAACAAATGCAGTGACCTTTTTTTAGTTTTTATGCTGTTTGACCTTTTTTTGAGTGTTTCACACCATGGTCCATCTCCTTGTCACCTTTTCAGAAAATTCACTTTTGTATCCATTATCCTGTACTTTCTGTATTCTTTACCTGCTTCTGATTGTGATTTCTAGTTGTTTCCTTTCTTTTCTTGCCTTCACTCTTTTAAGATAAATGCTTTTCTAGATCTCCTTCTGGTGAAGGTAGAGGCAGCTTGCGTCCTACAACATCTTTGTGGATGACTTCCAAACCTATAGCTAACATCAAGTCCAACATGCCAAGTGCTTATGTTTTTCTTATAGTCTATTCTTCTTCCTAGTGGCACCACCACCCTCCTTTTCACTAGGACTTGACGTTTTGGGATTATCTTTAAAAATCTGTCTCTTCTTTTCCTACCCATCCCAGCAGTATAAAGGAACCTTGGTGGTTCTGACTCTGAAATGTCTATCATAAACTAGTGCTTAGCATTTCTTTCAGAGTGCCTTTGGATCATCCAAGCCTCAGTATCCTGGTCTACTCTTTGCTGGTAGTATTATAATGGTTAATAATCCTTCCATGAAGCACAGAGGTACTAAGTAGATTCTTCCAGGTGATTCTTATTATTCATGTTACTCTAAAGTAGGCAGACACTGAAATAATGAGCACTGAAGCATCATTCAGAGGAAAATACAGAGTCAGGCTTCTGTGTGTCTCTGGTTACAGTATTTCCCTACAATTGATCTATGTGTGAAGGTGCGAATGTGTATACTTATCAAGAAAAAGAAAAAAACCTTGCAGATATACATATGTTAAAGAGACGGTCTTTAGTACACTTCATTGGCTAACTCTGGACTCATGGCCAGTAGCATAGTAATTCATGCCCAAATAAAGCTTTTCTAAAACATGTGTTTTCTCTGGAGGTCCCGTTGCAGTCATTTTACTAAAGAGACTGTAATAAGACACTTGCTTACAGTGTGACAGCCTCAACAACAAGGCAGAGCATTGCCTTCTTCAGTCTTAGCAGGGAATGTGAGTATTGGACAGACTGAAGTGTTTTAAAGTCTGTGCATATCTGTGAGTATAAATGAAAGCAACCTGAATATTGATTTTAGGGTCACAAATAAATTTAATAAGGAGATGAACTGGCAAATATGGAATCTACAGATAATGAGAATCAATCATAATTTCTCTTTCTTATACCCAATACCTTTTTCCTTGCTGAAGTCAGTGCAACCCTTTGCCTAGCAATAGCAAGACCTCTCCTGGGCTGCCTAGCTGCCCCGCCTCCCCACACTGTATTTCTGTTCTCTGTGCATGAATTCACTGGTTCTGGCTAGCAGGAATTCTCTTTGCCTTGCTCCCTCCCTGCATAGCTGCCTCTCTCTGAATAATACCCTTATCACTTGCCATGTTAGATCATCTTAAACAAAAACACTTAGGTTCATTTTCGTAATTTCTCTAATTGCCTAATGTTGTTTGTGCTGTTTTGTTGACAGGACTTTTGGGAGGACTTTATACGATCATAATTCTCAAAATTTATGTGCATAAGAATCACCAGGGATGTGAATCAGAAAGGGAAGAGAGAGAACTTGCTAACAGCTCAAGTTTCTCAGGCCTTATCTCAGAGATTCTCACTCAGTTGGTTGGGATCAGTCTCAGAATCTCCATAAAATAGTCTAAGTGTTTCTTGGGCCTGACTTTGATATGTACTGCTTTCAGTAATAGATATGAAGGTGTTTGGCACACTGGTACACATACATCTTCAGTCATCAGCAAACAGCACTATGCATTTTCAATGGCAAGTTGGGGATGTAGCAGTGAAAAGGGCAGAAGAATGCAAATAAGACATGGTACAGTGTGGCATGTTTTTGTTAATGCTTTTTCATGAGAACAACACAAATTGCCAAACTCCTATAAATAAGAACCAGGTTGGCAAAGAGATGCTAAAAAACATGTGCAGGGAGGCATTAGTGGTTCAGTGATAGAATTGTTGCCTCCCAAAATACATGTGCAACCACACCCCAAAATCAAGCTCAAATGCTCCTTCCATTTCTTACCTTCTAAGAAGACTGTGTGCACCTCCTTGTCTCCTGTCATATGGGACTCTCTAGGAGGACACAGGGATTTGTTTGCACCTCCAAGGACCACATCATGAGCCTTTTAGCTGATGTGCACCCAGCAGATATTGGAATGGATCATTTGTTCACACATACCTCAGAAGAAAAATAAGCTCATTAAAAAAACAAATGGCTATTTTAAAATTGTCAGTTAGTAATATATCATATTTTAACTGGCTTGAGGACAGCAGTTCTTACTGACCACCACTGAGTCAGGTAAAGGAGAGAGAGAAGGAAGAGAAGATAACAAATATACCAAAATGTCTACTGTGTGTGGCCACTGTGCTTACCCTGTTGCGACAAGCTCTGTGACCCACGTGTCAGCTCAGGGCCAGAGGCTGCACTGAGGACTCCAGAGAGCCAGAAGTATGTTCCAACTTCCTCCAATTGTCTTAGCCACAGAACTTTGATCAGAGCCCCTTAACTTGTCCTGTACTAAGGCATCCTGGCATAGTCCATCGACCCTTTTCTACAACCACATTTTTAAAACACACAAAATTAAGAGATATAGGGCTCCAAAATATCCAATAACAATGAGAGATGGTGAAGAAAATGTTTTTTTAAAAAGATGTGATATGATAGTGTATGTGCTTTAGCATTACATTAAATAATAAGACCAAAGGACAAATATAATAACTACTATAATTTCAAGTAATAAGAAACATAAACACTCATAATATGATATGAAAATATTCAGGCTTTCTATTGGTTACAAAGTTACAGGTGTTGCCAATGGTGGTTCACTGCCTACATTTGTAAATGAAGGAAATTCTAACTTGCAGCCCGATGTTAGTGAAAATAAAGGTGTAGCATCCTTCCATTCCAGTTCATAGGCCCCTGCATCCTATCCATGTACCCATTGTACCTCAAATTTAGAATCTCTGTCCCAGATGGAGGTAAACGACTAAGCAATTCAGCTACAGAGAGCCTTCTTTACATTGTTTATAAAGCCACATAGCCCTGACGATTGATCTTCCTGTGCTGTTCATTTCAATTTTTCCTCACTGGGGGCCAAGAAAATATTTAGAGAGTACAGATGAGACCTGTTTCTCCTGGGCTTCCTTTTTAATTATTCATTGAGTGTACTGCTTTTGAATCTTCTATTTTCAACCTCAGATAAGAATAAACAGCTGGCAACTTATTTTGCTCTATTTTGAAAAAAAGATTTCAGAGAGTAAGATTGAGGAAGAATCTTACATCTTAAGTAAGTAACACAAGCTCCACTGAGAAAAACAGAGAAATGAAGGGAAGGAAATAAGTGTCATGCATCATCTTACTCTCCAGCATAATTTGAAGTCATATTTTGATGTATATAATTGCAGACATAAAAATGTGCCCATATATACACAGGGAAATATGCAAATACCTAGTCCTTAAAACTGAAATGATACTGTATACTCCCATAACCTCATTTTCTCACATAAAATACATCACATACATCTTTATGTGTCAGAAATATTCTAGATCATTATTTTGAATATCAACACTGATGAATTCCATAGCATAACTGTGACACAATTCAACAAATTCCTCTCTTGGGTTTTTAAGATATTTTAATATTTTTAAAATTAAAGCAGTACCTAATTAGAAACCATTAATTCATTTTCTAACTTTCCACAAAAGGTAGGTGACCTTGTCTTTCTTTAAACAAACAGAAAAATAGAACATTCAGCCCATATGTCAAAAGATTGTTGTGGCTATTAAATGAAACGAAGAAGGCAAATTGCTTTGTACAGAACATTGTACATAATAAGTGTTTAGTAGGTGTTAGATAATGACCGTTTTGCTGTCATTCTTCCATAAGATACATTTTTAAGTATGGAATTTCTACATCAGATGATGTACCAAATCTGAAACATATAGTCAAATTTGTGACCCAGAAAGACTTTTTCAGCACTAGTGGCTCTAAGTCTACCTGCCTTGGTATTATTTTAAAAACATTTGTCATTTTGCTATTTTTGGCTTGACTAATTGAGCTGAATATATTTTGTACACTTGTTGGCTATTTGAATTGCTTTTTAAAGTTAATTCTCCCCAAACCTGACCTTTGTCATAAATTGAAAAAATTTTCTCAGTTCATACATTTCCCTTTTAGATTTGTATACAAGGTGTTCTGTAGGGAGAAGTTTTAGAAATAATTTAATATACATAGTTCCGCCTTCCCTCTCTCCACCTCTTTTGTGGGTTTATTCTTTGAAGTAACATTTGGAAACCCTTGTTCTATCCCAAGTTAATGTCAATATTTTCTTTAAGTGCTTTTTGGTATTAATGCTTACATGTAAACTTTTAGCTTCTCTGGAAGTCATTTTGATTATTATGTTAAATAGAGAATTAACTTTTAAAAGTGTTTAATAGTTGTACCAGAGTAAGTACGAAATATGTAGATGCTTTCTACAAAGAAATGGCTATCAATACTTTTCAAATAAATGGATTTGAAATATATATTATATTAACACACATTTTGACTTCCTAGTTCATAACAGCAGGAAGGATTGATTGTTAGACACAAAAACATTAATTCATCCTACCCATCCTCTATTGGTATTTCCCACCCATTCCTAATAAGTACTTCATTTTTCTTTTCCTCCCTCTATCTCCTAGCCACCTTCATATTTCTAGCTTTGTTCTAAGCCACTGCTGATTTCATCAGTAAATATGGAAAAGGAATAGTATTGTTAACCCAAATATCGAGTTTAGTCATCCAAGTATTGTAGTCCTCTTTTTAGTTTTTCTCACAATCTAAAAAGTTATATTTGTAATCCCATTGAGATGTCATTGGAATCCCAGCAAGTTAATTTTAATCTACCACCACCAACGCAACCCCCTGCGAGAGTAAAGACACCAAGACATATTCCAAATTAAGGGCAGCCAAGGGGTCCTAAGTTTAATACTCCTGAGCACATGAAGACAAAGGCCCTGATCCTAGGCCTCTCCTAGCATTTATTATCCTTGTGAAGAAGGGGTGGCTCAGGGATGAATGACAGTGAGGATGGTGAGAATTACGCGAATAATTTGAGCTCGCTGGCCAGGTGCAAGATTGGCATCTCTATAAATTGTAGAGATAAAGATATGCAGAAGAACAAATTTACATAATCCAATTAAGGTAGCAGTGTTGCAATGCTTAGAGCCAATTGAAGAGAGAAGGAAATACCCTAGCATGCTTTTTACATATCAGTATAAGGAAATGAGTCTCCAAATAATCAAAGTCACAGTAATTGTTTTGGATTCAGAGGGAGTCACAGGAGTTGTCTCCCACATCTCTCCCTTTCTTGTTTTGTAGCTCCAGCAGGGCTAGTCATGGCTGTATGGCCTCCTGATCCAGACTTACTCCCTAAGGATTATACTTAAGTGTGTGGTTGTATTTCTTTTGCCTTCTGTTTTGAGATCTGGCCCACAGCAAGAGGTGTGTGTCCCTTCCAAGGTCAACAGATACCTGGTCCTCAGTGCAGGCTTCCTCGAGGGCCCAGCCCTGTCTGACTGCCTATAATATTTCTATAACTGGCTCAGCTACCTGTAACATTTTCCCTCTGAAGAAGTAATGGGAACAGCCATGAGAGGTTCATGGGCAATGACCGATCGAACTGCTTCAGGCTGAACAGGGTCGCAGTGTTTGAATGGCAGTCAGAGGTACTTCCACAGAGATCCTGTCTAGAGGCCCTTGACAGAAACCAGGCTTTTTATCTTGGAATGCGCACAGCTTTAAGTCTGGGGGAGACAAAACCAAAGAAACAGTTAAATATGTATGGGCCAAAGAGTAGAATTAATAAGACAATTATAAGTATAGTTAACAAAGATTTCCACCAGGAGGAACTAGTAATAGTTTTCCATAAGGAGGAGAAAGACAAGGTCTAGGGAATCTCAGCGTCTGACATGTAGTTTTGCATATTGCAAGACTGTGACCTGGGAAAACTCAAAATATGCCAAGTCATGGGAAAGCACTTGTGTATCTCTGAACCCTTGGGGGAGCACAGTCCATGTTAATTGAGATGCTTGGTCCTGTGGATTTATTGACCTGTTTATTTTACCTTTAGTTGCCCATACTCCAGGATTTCTGCCTCCATGAGGGGAAGGCAACATTCTTGCCCTGGGTGCATATATATTACAGTATTTAAACACGATAAAGCATCTCTTCCTAAGAGTCCTAGGAACTGGACTTTCAGGCATAATAAAAAATGAATGTGTAAAAAAAAAAAACCCAGTTACAGCCTAAGTGTTGTGAAAAATAACAAATTATCTCCTCACCAGTGACTCCTTTCACTGAGGTATGGCGACTAGAAGAAAGGCCAGGTTTGAAAAAAAGGGCCGTAGCCGGGTGTGGTGGCTCACGCCTGTAATCCCAACACTCGGGAGGCTGAGGCAGGAGGATCGTTGTGAGTTCCAGACCAGCCTGGACTACAAAGTGAGCTCAAGGCCAGCCTGAACTGCAAAGCAAGACGCTGTCTCAAAAAGACCAAAAAAAAAAAAAAAAAAGAAGAAGAAGAAAAGAAGGGCCGAGAGGCTTGTGCCAGTATCCTGCAACAGGCTGGTTTTTTTTCCTCTATAGTCACGATTACCCGGGGTTCCTCTATAGAGATGACAGTCCGGGCAGAGGGAGAGGGCAGCGAGTGTCCTGGGGCCCTTTAGTCCTGCTGGGCCAACTTATAGGGTGGGTCTGAACCTTGGGGCCTTGGCCTCAGAGGGCAGTCTGACCTCCAGTGGTCACCTTTGCAGTTGGGGAATGGCCCAGGGGGCTTCCGAGTGCAGTCCCTCTTAAAGTGACCTGGCTTGTGGCAGCAATAGCAGGTCTATGTTGTCTTTGAATTCTTCTTGAAGCCCTGAGAATCAGACTTAGGGTCTGTTTCTCTTAATGCTGCAACTCAACTGCTTGTTTTTGGTCTCTGTTTTTTTCTCTTTGGCCTTTTCCTCATTATGGTTATAACATACTGAGGAGGCAACTTTTACTAAAGTATCAAGGGAACTATCTGGAGCAAAGGCTATTTTTTGTAGCCTTTTTCTAATGTCTGGAGTTGACTGAGTAATAAACATGTCTTTAAGCAAAATTTGTCCCTCTATCGAATCAGGATCTATAGACATACATTCTATTATTGCCTCTGATAAACGATCTAGGAAGTCAGAGGGGTTTTCATCTTTTTCCTGAGAAATAGCTGACAATTTAGGAATGTTAGGTTTGAATTCTCTAACAAGGTTACTATCTGAGGGAAGAGAAGTCAAGGTCAGTATGGCAGTGTTCTTTTGACAGCCATATAATTAGAGGGCAAGCCCCATGAACGGTCTGCTGCAGGGCTTTCCGGGACAGCGGGCGATGTGCTGTCAGGTTCACTGTTTGAGGTCTTGACACATCATGCAGGTGGGTGAGGTTCTGGCCACGCAACAGCTCTGGATGGTCATAACATCTGCCAATAATCTGTGGAAATATAAGAATATTCTCGGCCCTAACTGAAAAGTGATACTGGACCATTCCAAACACCTGTTCGGGGGTTATGCCAAGCTACAGGGTGCAAGGACTTCAGAAAATGGTCAGATTTTTGTTCCCAATGTATCACAGTTGGCAGCAAATCAGAATCAGAGGTAGAGTTCAGAAAATTTAAAACATATGTAGCAAAATCTAAATAAATTTGAGGGGAATTCTGACCCTCTATTGCCCCCCTTTTTTTTGATTAATTGACCTTTTAATTTAAAACGAGTACATTCAATGACTGCCTGACCTTTGGGATTATAGGGTATCCCTTGTGAAATGATTCATATCCCAGTTACCAGGAGAACACTGAAAAAGCTTGCTACTCTAAGTAGGACCAACATTAGACTTTATTGTTAGTGATGCCCTTAAGTTAGCAAAAGCTGATACACAATGATGTATGATGTGTTTATTTTGTTTACCTGGACAACAGATAGCATGGAAGCTATCCATAGAGGCACAAATACATTTCAGCTTGTTATTATTTATGAGGTACAACAGGTTAGCTATAAAATCTCTGTGATTCTAACTCTGTTGAGGAACAGGCCCAGAAACAAGTTTATAGGCAAAATACGATAACACAATGTGTCCAGCCTGTGCTAGGGTAATTGTAAATGTCTTTAATAATAGTTTAGAAATATAATGAAAAAATTTACAGGTTTGTCGTAAATTATTAAAAATGGAAGCCAGATTTACTAGAGCATCTGCATTATAATCACCAAATGACAATGAATTTGGGGAAATAAAATAGGTTGTAATAGAACCACTAAGGAATGGAGCAGTTTTAATGAATATATCCCATAGCACTTTTAAAATTACTTGTAATAGTGTGGGCTTGAATTGACCACATTGGTGTTGTTTTTTTAATGATGTTAATAAGATCTCTAAGCTTCTTTGCATAGAAGTACCAAATGTTTTTATCATAAATCCAACTGTAGCTTTATGCGGTTAACTGAGGGCGCAGGAGTGATGTTACTCTGCCTGTCTGTGTATCATGGTTGACATAAGGTAACAGCAGTAACTGAGGAGAGTGTGAACCTGGCAAGGCTGGGCAGGTGGGTCTAAGCAACAAGCGTGTGTCCATGATTGGTGTTTACTACATCATCCAAGTATTGTAGTCTCTTTTTAGTTTTTCTCACAATCTAAAAAGTTATATTTGTAATCCCATTGAGATGTCATTGGAATCCCAGCAAGTTAATTTCAATCTACCACCACCAATGCAACCCCCTGCGAGAGTAAAGACACCAAGACATATTCCGAGTTAAGGGCAGCCAAGGGGTCCTCAGTCCAATCCTCATGAGGACATGAGGACAAAGGCCTTGATCCTAGGCCTCTCCCAGCTTTTGTTATCTTGTGAAGAAGGGGGTGGCTCAGGGATAAGTGACAGTGAGTAATTGTTTTGGATTCAAAGGGAGTCACTGGAGTTGTCTCCCACAGAATAGCACAATAGCTAAAACTGAAAACAGCCATTTTTATTAATGTTGATTTTTTTCTAACATATCTAAGTATAGTCCTAGATGGACATTTCATAGAGATAATTAGCTCTCTAAAAGCAGAATGGTACCATTGATTTATTTTAATACTTATGATGTCTTAGCTACAGGTAAATATTTTATAATCTTGGGGAAAAGAAAGGATACATCTACTCAGATAAATGAGAGACCTTATTTTTTATTTTTTATCTCTGTGATACTTGTTAGAAGATTCTGTTTAATTCAACCAGAATTTGGCACACTTGCATGTATTTGTCTCTAGCTCAACAGACACAGTGCCTGAGGGTTATCTCAATGGCAGCTCCACTTGTCACAAATAGAGTTAAGGCTACTATTAGTAGGAGTTACAAAACTGATTTACAGCAAGGCCAAAGGAAAAACTGTGTAGAAAATCAAGGGTATCTCAAAATGAAATTCTACTGCTCAAGAAGACATCTAAGATACAAAAGACGTTAGTGAAAAGGCATAGATTCCCACCTGCCTTACAAAATCCCAGCCTATGCCAGGTTTGTTCCCTTACTGTACAAGAATTGAAGTAAAGGATAAAAGAAATGTCTTGCTTTATCAAAGTCTTAGAAGCTATCCATGTGCTCCTAAGAATGCATGCTATTTGTCTAAGTCATAATATATCAATACACCTTCTACTTTGTCTTAGTTACTTTCTCATTATCAAGACACAATACCCAACACTTGCAACTAGAAAAGAGAAGAGGTTTATTTTTTCTCATGGTTTTCAGTCTATGGTTGGCTGGCTCCAAGGCAGAAACAGCATGGTGCAAGGGCCTGGCAAAATAAAACTGTTCACCTCATGACAGTCAGAAAACAGAGAAGGGAGGAGGCAGGAACAAATTATACTCTTTCAGGTCACACCTGTGGTGACCTATCTCCAACTAAATGCCACAGCTCTTGAACTCATCAATGGATCAGTCCACTGATGAGTACAGTACCCTTAAGATCCAAGCACCTTCCAAACACATGGGACCCTGAGGGGATATTTTAGATCTAAGCTATAGCATGCCTCAACAGTTCTGTCTACCTGGGAACACTAGGGCTATGTCACCTGAGTTACTGCCATTACTGCCAGAGCTGAGATCTTTAGCACTGATTGCATTTATAGGGTATCTACCACTGATATTCACATCAACTATCACAGATTTTATTCTGGTGGAGAAACAAAGAGCTGCTAGAAAATTCAACTGTTTCCTTGCTATAGTTTGCTTCCATCAAAACTCAGGGTGAGGTTTGGTATCAATGTGGTGGTGTTACAAGGAGAGGACTTGTGCAAGGTGATGGCCCTGGCAGTGGAGTCTTCAGGAATTTATTACTGCATTTTTCTGAGTTTTTAATTTTTCAGGACTGTATTAGCTACAGGGGAATAGCAAAATGTTATGACACAAGGCCACCCCTCCTGTTCTTTTTCTTCCTATGGATGTCCTTGCCCTTCCATTTTCTACTATGAGTTGAAGCAGCAAGAACCCCTCACTTTCTAGAAGACAACAGTTGCTGGGACTATGCTCTTAAAGTTCACAGATGCCAGGATTGTGAGCCAAAGTAAAAATAGTGTCCATATAAATTACCCACACTCACATGTTCTTTATAGCAAAAGAAGTGATTTATTTCTCCATATGTAATTACATTCTATATTGTGCCACAGTAAACATGAGTATGCAGGTACAGTATGCATATTTACCGTGGCACAATAGCCAAGATACCAAACCAGCTTAGGTACTTATCAGCAGATGAATAAAGATGTGAATATATATATATATATATATATATATATATATATATATATATATTTTCCTTTCCTGAAGTATGTATAATTTTTTTGTGAAATATGCATATAGAAAAACATGTATACATATTTTAATACTAATTTTCTTTTAGTTATCATGAGTTTATTACAAGTTATCATCTTTGGCCAATTACAAGAGATGTTCAAAGTGTTGATCATTAGCTTCCAGACATTTATGAGTACTGTGAACTGCTGCTTGGATAACCTTGGTTATTGAGCTTGATGTGCATTCATTTTCAATTTCATCTCTAAGGGTTGGTAGTGTAGCAGATTATTTGTGATATATGACATCTTCTAGGGTCCCCCATATGTGGGTAACACTATCAGTTGAAAAAAATAATTCTTTTCCTAAGTGCATATACATTTTTCAACAGACTCTCTCTATATAAATATAAACCACATGTATTATCACCCAGACTTTTTATCTAGCCATAAAAGATAATAAAATTTTGTCATTCATAGAAAAATCCATAATCTCAAGATCATACTGAGCAAAATAAGCCAGACTTAAGCAACTAGTGCATATTTTCCCTCATATGTGGAACTTAAAACAAATGACAAGAGAGTAGAAGGGAAGGTATTACTAGACAAAAGGGTGTGAAGTGGGGAAGGAGATGAAGTATAAGGGCAGGCAATGGGGACATCAACGTGATCAGAATATACCACTCACATTAAAACCCCCTTAAAAATCATGCAAAACAAGGTAGGGGGAGGTTGGGGCAAGGAGGGTATGGGGAATGATTAAAATATGTTATGTGTATGTACGAATCTGCCAGTATGAACCCCACTAATCTGTATAACCTACATGTACTAATAATTTTTTTAAAGCTGCATTTGTCAAAACTAAGAAAAGCTCACTGTGCATTCAAAAAATGTGGACATACAAGTGCACACAAGAGAGCAGGCAGCTCAGCCTTTCCTTGTCTACCAATGACTGCATCTCTAGACCACAAATCCCAAACTCACACCACACATCCCACCTTTAGGGTGCAGCCTGCAAAGGGTTAATGCTGGGTTTCCTTACCTCAAGCTGGACAGAGGTACAGAGAAGTCGTGGTGCAGTTCTCTTATATGGAAACAATATTAGCTTTCCAGGAGATGGCAAATTGGTTTTATTTGCTCATCAGAACTCTACCTTCATAGGATTTCCTTGTTCTTCCTTTGGCTCTTGTCCTACTTTTTAAGCCCAGGGCAAGCCCTGTCTTCTGCAGGAAACCTTCCCTAGTATGTTCAGATCTCAATTCTGAAATTTCAGAGCCCTCTTTATCTGAGTTTCCTATCCTGGCTCCACACCAGAAGAGTCAACCTCACCATCTCCATACTTCTTACCTTCTGCCTTAGTATTTGATGAAAAGAGTCTGAATTTTCAAAATTAAAAGTGCCTATAATAACGGCTTCTTGCCTTAGCAAAGTCTGCAAAATTCTAAAACCAAACTTTCTCTCTGCTCACTTCTAACACCTCAACTCTGGAGTAAAATAAGATATCTGAAGTTCAGCAGGCACCCAGTGATTGCCTTGGTCACAGGCCAGTAAACTGTTGAATATTTCTAAGTCTTAATTCTCTTTAGTTAAAATATGAGTAATAATATCCTGCCACATGAAATCTTTTAAGATAAACCATGTAAACACTAATACAATGGTTACTCCAGTAAAATGATAATTGCTTTTTTCCTCCTCTTCCTTTCTATTCTCCATCTATCTCTACCATCTTTCTTGCCTACTTTTATTGAAATACAGGTTTTATCAATATTTGGCACTTGTTTTTCCATTTGGGTCTCTGACATAACCCACCTGCAGAATATACCACTCACATTAAAACCCCCTTAAAAATCATGCAAAACAAGGTAGGGGGAGGTTGGGGCAAGGAGGGTATGGGGAATGATTAAAATATGTTATGTGTATGTACGAATCTGCTTTTTTCCTCCTCTTCAGGGCCCACAGCAAATTCTCCAGGCACCTGTGTCTAGACCCCTCGCCTCACATAGTGTATACTTGCATGGCTGAATGAATACACACATGAATGAATGAACAAACACATGCTTACCAATTGCTTTTTAAAACTGGGACTGATTTTGGATTTTATTACTCTTTCAGTTTTTTTTTTACACTAGGAAGACAATACAATATTTACACATGTGAGTTTGATTTATTTCTCTTATGAATATGGTCTCAAGTTGCATCCATTATAAAAGCCTAAAATGCATCCTTCTTTATAGCTGAGAAATACTCCATTGTATTAAAAAATCACATTTTTTAATGCATTCCACAATTGATGGGCATTTGGGTTGTTTCCAAGATTTAGCTATTACAAATTGTGCTGCTGTAAACATGGGTGCACATAGATTGTTGTGGTGTAATGTTTTCAATTCTTCTGGAAAAATACCCAGAAGGGGAATAGCTGG
This sequence comes from Hydrochoerus hydrochaeris, assembly GCA_004027455.1. Classification (NCBI taxonomy): domain Eukaryota; kingdom Metazoa; phylum Chordata; class Mammalia; order Rodentia; family Hydrochaeridae; genus Hydrochoerus; species Hydrochoerus hydrochaeris. Next base: position 30,194 of record PVLA01008761.1, on the reverse strand, counting down.
ACTGAATGGGACCTCCAATTCTAGTTTTTTGAGAAAGCTCCATGCTGATTTCCATAGTGGTTATAGCAGTCCCACCAACAGAAGAGAAGGGTTCCTTTTTCCCCACCAGCATTTGTTATTGGTTGATTTCTTGATGACAGCCATTCTTTCTGGGGTGAGACAGAATCTCAATGTTGTTTTAATTTGTATTTCTCAAATAATCAGTGATGCTGAACATTTCTTCATGTATTTATTTGCCATTTGTATTTCTTCATCTAAGGACTATGTGTTCAACTCAAATGCCCATTTTTGATTGGGTCTTGAATTTAGGAGACCTGATATCTTCCAGTTCTTTGTATGTTCTAGATGTAAGTCTTTGTACAATAGATATTGTGAAAATGATGGGAAAGAAAGTGCTCAAAAGGAAAGAACAACTGGGATAAGGGAAAGGAGAAAAGGAAGAAGGGAAAAGATTACATGTAATGGATATACATATATATGTGTGTTTGTATATATATACAAGGTAGATAACCATACTACCAAATTCTGTAAGTTCATCAAAAAAAAAAAAACCAGTTTGTGCCCTCAGGCAGAAAAAAACACTGGTACTGATTTAATATGTTTGTATCAAAATTGATTCTTTCTCTGCCCACATCAGTGGACTTCATTCTTCAAGGATTGTGACTGTCAAGGTAATTGGTTTTGCACCACAGAGCACTGGAAAAAGTACTAATTATGATAACATTTCAATGTCTATAACTCCTGAAATCAGAAAGAATATTTTTCAGTATCATCTTTATGTTTAATGAAACATTCAATCCTCCTCTTTATGATTTTTGCTTTCTAATTTCCCCCAAACTGCATTTCTATTTTCTGCACATTGCTTGTCTCATGGTGACAGTTTCAGGCATTTTCCCAAATGCTAATGATACAAAGAATGAATGATAGTGTGGGTAAATTGCTGAGGAGCCAAGCTTTCGAAGAGATAAAAAAACAACAAGATATGAGACTTCTCTAGTTTTTGTTCAATTTCAATGACACATTTCTTATTAGCTGCCTTTGTTTTTACTCAGAGGATATTTAAATTTTAGCAAACTGAGTCGTTTCTCCCAGATAACTACCAATTGAGCATTTTTCAACTGCAGCAAACAGCAATTTTCTTATATGAAGTACACTACATTTTTGCTCAGAATAACTGAAAACATCCTTTAATTGTTGACTTGGTTCCAAAAGTTCCCCTTCTTTTTCAAGGAACATGGAAAATCAAAATGGCTGTGGTAGGTCACATTCTTATTCTTAGATTATTTTTCAGCATATTTATGTGTCTTCCTGGGATCCTTAAATCCATAGTTTACATGACTGTCACAGTGTGCTTCCTAAAACACACATCTGATAACATCATTGCCCTCCCAATACCCTGTAATGGCTTCCTTTACCTTCTGCATAAAATGCAAACTTTTTACTTCTATGGCGATTATTCTTCTATAAATGCTCTATGACCCTTCTGAGCTTTGGAACTTTTCACACAAGTTTCCATTGTTGGACCCTAGAGTGAACTCTCTTGATGCCTTTCCCAGCCCTCTCACAGCTCAGGTGGCATTCTCTTAATTCCTATTCATCACTAAGAACTTCACCTGGATGTCACTTCCTACACACGGTCTTCCCTAACTCCCTGTGGGTCTAGGTGCACCTGTTTGGAACCACACACACTGCTCCACATACCACATAGTAACCCTTTCTTGTCATTCCTTATATAATATCCTTTGACAGACTGCTCTGGGGAAGTGGACATCTTATTCACAACTATTCTTAAGGGTCTGGCATAATGAACACCTCACATCTTTGAAGAATGTTGTTTCAGTGGTGGTATTTTAATGATTAAGAATTAATGTAAGAAATATTTAGGATACTAAGCTCATTTTGCTGAGGGTAGATCCAGACAATGTGCTTATCTCCTATTTGAATCTGGTTGATTCATTATTTCTGTCCCCAACCACAATTTTGGGGCTTCTGAGCTGTCCCTCAAGAAGTTTCCTTCAGGAAACTTGCCCACGACTATTAATCCATATATACTGCTACTTATGTGAAGCTTACTGTTCCATAAACAGTCTCTCAATGGTATTGTGTACCAACAATCAACAGAGCTTGAGCACATAGTTCTTAGATAGTTCACAACTGAAGATAAATCATAACAAAAACAAATTTAATTTATAAAGGAGGACCCTCTGACCATGAGGATTGTGAATGTTAGAAAAAAAAAATATATATATATATATATTGCCAAGACTACTGCCTTTTAACTATGGGTCTTGCAGGCAAATAAAGGGTCAATAAGTTCTTGGTTTCCGCCATAAATCAATACCTTGAGACAGATTCAAGTCGAAGTCATGATAATATCAAGGACAAAGTTCAAACAAACCTAAGGATTTATGCAACAGGTTCCAACAGTTTTAATACCTGTAAGATTCAGCCTTGCTGCTCAAGATTGCTAAAACAGAGCTGGAGCAAAAGAAACTATTAGAAAGGTAATGATCAGATCACAGCAATTATCCACTTAATGTGGCATTTATCTGAAACACTGTGCTCTCTGTGCAAGGTCATTTGGACTAATCACCATTTATTTTATGAACATTTGCCTGAAACTAGCAATAGTCATAAAGATAATAATTAATTGTGAACATAATCAATTCAAGAAAGATAATTAACATGAACAATTATGGTACAAAAATATTATCTGCCCATAAAACATATGCCTAAATCTATTTCTTGCTCCCCTTGAAAGAAATTAGTTACATATTCTTTATATGTGAGAGATCGGCAACATCTCTTGCAGATGTTGATACTTTAAAAAATATGAACTAGCATTATTAATTTTTTGTGAAGAATAAAAGAATTAATTGAGAGCTTCATTATCATAGATGATTGAAGTTTTAGAGGATAATGGCATTTTATTTCAAAAGTTCATCAAACAGGATTTTAATTGTGAGGCATGACTAATCATGACCGCTTTGACTTTTGATAATTATGTGTCAAGATGGAAGTTTTTAATGAGTCTTCTTGAAATTAAGGGTACATTCTGCTATTGTATATTTGATACAGGAAAAAATGCTCTGAATTCTAATATTTGAAAATGTCAAAAACCTACTTCTAAGCATACTTGTCCTAAAAATATATTCTAAGAATTTAAATTAGAAGTGGATGAGCTGAGTGGATGACACAATTGTGAGCTGAGCATGGTCTTCAGCACTTGAGAGAGAACAATGGTGGGACCAACTTAAATAATTAGCTAACAAAAGAAGTCAGCACATCCTTTGTGTAAGGAATGGCCTTCTAACTCAAAGCGAAGGGGGGGAAGTGCCGACTTCAGATGTCCGTCCACTAGGTAGCATCCCTAAAAAATATTCTGCTACAGGTCTTTCTGTTCCTCAGATGTCCCATGACTGATGACTTAGAAAAGCAAGTTCATTCTCATTTTAGAATAGCTGGCATTAATATTTGGAGCACACAAATGTTCCTCTGTGGTAGCTTCTTCAGAGGGAAAGCACTGATTTCCCTACAAACTAAGGCTTAGGCTCTCCCATGATCTTCACTGTAGTTCAGATGTAAACACAGTGAGTTGGGAAACCGGTCTGGTTTTGTTGTTGTTGTTGTTTTACACGTGGTATTTCTAAAATGGAACTCAAGAAATGAAACTGTAGTTAAGTAAGGAAATAGAAACTCAAAAGAAATATGAGACATTAGAGAGCTCAGAGTCCTCTCTAAAACTTTCCATAAGGTCCTACTAGCTTCCTGAATACAGTCATATTTCAATATGGGGATATAATTCCCAACCAAAAACACTCCCAAATGATACAACTAAGTCAAACATAACAAAATTAATTAGCATATATTCAGGATTCAGCAGGCTATTAGTCATATTGCTCCAAAAGTTTCCTTTTCTCATGGAACTTTTATTGAGTTCTCCCTCCATGGACAACTTTTCTAGAGCCTTCAGTTTTAGAAATGAAAACACAGGACAGCTTGGTACCACCTAACACTCTACTTCCTTTAAATAGAAGATATTCCTCTGAAACAGAAATGAGGACCTAAGATATAAAAAATATTAGGCAAGTAAAATAGGGTCTCTTCAAGTGTGAAGAAAATCTATCCAAGCACTAAGAGCCACACACAGACCATTAACTGATAACAAAAAAAAGGTGTGTGTGTGGGGGATGTGTGGATGTTATAATTCCTTGCCTGAGCTATGTTTGCATGGGAAAGAATGTTCAATGCTCATTTTAAAACCAACCAGGTGAGGTACCTCTCCCACTTGTATTAAGCAGAGTTCTCTAGAAAACAAAACCCATAAGATTGATACAGACAGGTGAAAAAGATTGATTGTGAGAGATTGATTTACAGGATTAGAGAAACTGAAAGTTCCATGATCTGCTGTCTGCCAGTCAGTCAGAGACCTGGAAGCCAGTAATGTGGATGTTGTTCTAGTCTAAGCCCAAAGATCTGAGGATCAGGTGAAAGATCCGCTCTGAGTCAAAAAGGCCTAAGAATCAAGAATGCTAACACTCAAGGGCAGAAAATGAATGTCCAACTCAAGCAAAGAGAGCAAACAAATTCATTTTTTCTCTGCTTTTTGGTTCTATTTATTCCATCAGTAGACTGAGGATAACTACCACATGGGTGATAGCTATCTTCTGTATTCAGGGTACCCATTCAAATGCTATTTTTTTCCAGAAGACACACCAGAAATAACGTTTTCCACCTGACTGGGCAACCCTTAGCCCAGTGAAGTTGGCATAAAATTAACCCTCACATGTCCCAGCTCTGTTTTATCCAAAGTAGGCAAAAGGGTCATGATTTGGTGAAGCTAAAAATTTTTTTTTACCAAGAAAAGGGCAATAACTTTGATTAGAATTGGACAAGAAAGTGGACAATGAGTTGAGATTTTTATTAGCCTGTACAATTCTTTTCTGCAAAGTGGAAATGGCTCCCAGTCAGTGCTTAGTAGGAAATCCTATTCTGACAAGCTGAGCAAGTCTGTGAGATAGTCCTCGTGTGGCATGCAATAAATATAGAGAACATGGGTTCAGTGCTGAGATCATAGTTAAAATCGAGGAAAATAGACATTTACTTGCTTGTCTATGCAGTTAGCTAACTCTCAATAGGAAGGATAGAAAGACGGCAATAAAGCCAATAGTCATATTTGAGTGGAGACTGTAGCTGTTACATTGATTTCAACAAATCTGTAGTCCGTGTGGTCTCTAAATTATGTTAATTTGCCCAATCCCTAAGTATGCATCAATTTATCTTTCTCCAACAGGGCTAAAAGAGAAGTGGGTGTGTTCACTCTTTTCCTTAATAATCCCTGTCCTCACCCCACCCCACCACGCACATATGCCTGATCACTCTTGGATCCACGCGTACTTTTCCCTTCCCACTCTCTTTCCCACCTCTGTTAGTGACAACCCTCTAGATTTTTGGGTGTAGAGATCCTGTTAACTCTGGGGCTGCTTGCTTTGGTTTTTGCTCCCTTTCTGTGTTTGGCTATATCACTGCCTTGCAGCAAACTTCTTACTCTACTACTAACCTCACGGTTATCATCCTTCCTTTTTGGTGACAACTGAATTGGTATTAATTTTCTAGTCAAGTTAAAAAATGAACATAGTCCAGCTCTACCATGCACAAAATTTATATAATAAGTATATGTTGGACAATTGCAAAATAAATTAGATAACTGTATTTTGCCACTGGTCATGTCTGGTTGGTTTCACAGACTTCTGAGTTTGTCTCATGTGTTTAGTCCTAATTAGGGCTTTGTTAATTTATCTCAAAACCAATTTAACTGCGTGGTTAGGCCTATGATGAGTATAATTTATCTTTTGGTGAATGAGAACTGATTGAATTAGCTGAAGATGACTGGACTAAATTAGCCACAAAAACATATAAAGTGTTTTAGACACTTACAGTTAGTTTTTCATCCTTTGAACAATTCACTGGCTCTTCTATTCCAGACCTTATCAGACATCAAAGATTGACTGAAAACCAAACAGCTACTCTTTATGAGTTGGCCATTATGCTACATGTGGTTTAGTAAAAAAAGTTTTACTGTGCCCATTTTGTAGATCATAAACCAAAGCAAAGGTGCTAAAACCTACATTCAAACTCAGGTCTGGATAATTCCAAAGATCATTTCTTTTTATACTTCTATATACCTTCTGCGTTCTAGCCTTGGCACAGGGCAGGGGCTCAGAATCCAAAACCTATGATATCAGCATTTTAGGTCCTAAGGAATTCCCAGCTAGGGAGAACTAAGAGTCCACATAGTACAGTCACATGGCCACAAAGACGCTGATAGTCATGAGGTGTGAGGTGGGTGGAAAGGATAGTTCTGGCACACACAGAGCCCCGTCAGTTCTCTCAAACTCAACAGGGATAGGCTTTAATGTTACCCATCTTTTTTCTAGTCCCATTTGGCTTTTCACTTTTTGTCCTTTGCCAGCCAAAGTCCCAGTATTCCCATCAGGAGAGTCACCTGAGTCGTCAACATTCCCTACTGTCTGATTCCCCTGTACTCAGTCCTCTGTTGAGCTCTGTGCCTTCTCCTACTCTGTCATAGCTGTGGCTGAGATTCATTTTATTTCCTCTGAATCCTTCCTGATAGCCTCCCTGGTTTTAAAGAACAGACAGCTTCAGGACCTGTACAATTCATCTCTCATACTTAGATTATCTTCCTACCCATCAGCATGGATTACAAAATTCCACATATCGAATTTGCTTCACTGTTTTTTTTATTTAAGTGCCATATCATTGGTAGCATTCTATACCCTTTTATCATAAGCCTGAGTGACTTGAAGTGACCCCAATTCCACCATAAACATGGTTGTCAATGTGCTGCTCAGGAAAGTAAGTGATCTCTCAACCAATAGGAAACATTGATTACAGTATGAGGAACTGGTAGTGGTAAGACAAGAGTAGATTTCAAAGAAGTCATCCAGGCCCAAATGTTGAAGGTAGGACACCAAAAAATAACTCAACAAGGACTCAAACAGAATGAAACTAAATATTTAGAGAGGTAGGAAATAATGATGCTACCTAACAGTTTGTGCCAGCAACTGGATCATCTCCAGTCCTCCCAATAAATACATTAGGTGTTTTGTTCCACTTTGTGTTCCACGAGTCTATGGTATATGGTTTACATGTGTCAATGCCAGTTTTCAAACATAAGGCCATCAAAAATCCTGTTGATTTTGATCCTAGACCTGCACATCCAGGTGAGATTTCAGAAGGGAGATAGGAAGGTGTTATGGATTAAAAACTGATGGTCAACTTAACATTAGCTGAATTAAATCAGCATTGTACTGCGCATAGATGGTCCACCTGAGGAAAGTTGCCAGCATAAATGGAGACTTGTAGAAGAAGGGTGAGACATTGTGTGTTTCTCTAAGTGTTGTTGTTTGAGTCATTGGTTCTCCTGGAGGAGCTCATCATGCATGACTAGCTTCCCCAGAGTGAGTTCAACCCTTGTCACGGGAGGAGCTTGGGACCTTGTTGGTAAGAGTGGCTGTGGTTCACTTTGGGGGAGCTCTGGTCCTTACGTCACTTACCTGGCTCCAGAGAGGAAGATGTGTGCTGTTTAATCTCCAGGACAAACTCCTCACACTGGCTTTCTGGCAGTGTGAAGACTGCTATTATCATTGGAGAAGCTTGGGTCCTCCGTGTCACTGAGGATGGCTGTGGTGCTTTTCAGGACAACCTGGTCTTTGTTGTGAGTGTGACTTCTTGGCTCCAGCATAGAACCCTCAACCTATCAGCACAGCTCCTTCACCCTGCTGGCATAGACTTTCTAGCTTTCACCACTGACCTTTGGGCCTTCCCAGCACAGATCCATAAAACAGACTGGTGTGAGTCATTCTTGTCATTCAGCTGGATTAATGTAGTACATTGCTGTGGGATTCAGGCCCTTGGCTGAATATTTTATGTCTTTAGTGTTGTGGATAGATTTCCTCCACTTTTGTGTGTTAACTCTGGGTGACTGTAAAATCATAAAAATAATATTATATATTCTGTGTGCTGATTCTAATTGTTCTCCTCACAACCCCTGACTACAACAGAAATGATAGCACACAAAGCTAGAACATGCATTTTTACTCAGGAGACCATGCTGAGAGGGCATGTGTGCTCTAGAATAAGGAATGCAAGCTGTGGCAGGAGCTATGGTCAAGGGTCAGACAAGCACTCCTTCTTGAAGGGCCCAGCTCCTGTTTTCAGGTCATGCAGGCCAGAATCTGCTGCTGTGTATAATGCCTGGCTACACAGATCTCATGCTGAGGCCCAGGAAAGATGGACTGTTTTGGATGCAATGGCAGAGCAATGAGTAAAACCCAGTTCAATCCATCCACTGAAACCCAGACCTAAACAAACACTCACAACAATTTTAAAGAGAATGTTAGTTACAATCCAAGAGCTAATTAAAACTTTCCATAAAAGGACCCTTTAAAATTTAAGTGGCCTTGAATGCTAAGAGCCCAGGCTTGTTTCTAACTGCAGAATTATTATTAACACATTAGCACAGCAATACCAGGCATTGAATTTCCTCAGCAATTTAAAAAATAATGGTATTTTGAATGTTTCCAGCTGAAATGGTGTGTCCCTTTCAATTCTGACCCAGTGGGCCATCAGCCTCCTCCCTCCACCATGGCTCCTGCACTGATGCCCACCCTGGGAGTGTCATGCAAAGCTGCTTGCAACTGCCCAGGGCTCCTGGGTATCTCTGCCATGGCACCGGCCTGCTTGTGTGGACTCTTTTATTTATTCCCCCCTTGAAAACAGAGGCTGTGGGATCCAGTGTAGTGTGGGGTGAGCATACAGCACTGGCCTGCTGCTTGTCCTTTAGTGGCTTTGGGACTTTAAAACACGATATTAGGGCATTATTGCCACTAATAATAATAATTGTTAACATTTGTTGAGCACTTCATATGGTGCCAAGCAGGATTTACATACATTACCTAATTCCCCCAACAACCACTACTTTCATTTATTCTGTTTAACAAACAGCTATAAAGCATTCTCTGCAACACTCAGGATGTGCCAGGCACTGATGTGCTGTGTATATTGATAACTTAGTCCTCATAACAGTGGCAGAGAAGTAGAAATATTAATCCACTTTATGGGTGAGAGAACTCAGATTTGGACAGGTTAAATAACAGAGATTAGGTTACCAAGGTTACACAACTGAAAGGCAGAGTAGTGCCAGGATCCAAACCCAGTGTCAGGCCCCAGAAATCCTTTTCTTAACCACTATGACTTTCCTGGTGATGGTGCCTTAGAATCACCAGGAGGGCTCATGAAAACACAAATGGCTGGGCTCTAAGGCCTCATTCCTCCCTGCCACATTCTGAGATTGGTCTAAAAATGTGTATTTCTAAAAAGTTCCCAGGTGGTACCACTGCCTTCTGAGCTGTGCTGGTTTGCTGCCAACACTCCCAGCATCTCCTTTGTTACAGAGGAGGAGGCTGCATCTTGGGATGGCTGAATTACTGACCATTACACAGCAAGGGAGCAACAGAACTGCACCTTGAAAGAAGACTGAGAGCAGTTGTATGAAACATCTTGAGTCTTGTTTTCCTTCCCTTTACAATGCGGACTGTAACACTACCTTACAAATGCGTGAAATCCATGATAGCAGATGGCACATAGGAGGTGCTCATTCTGGGCTGGCTTCTCTGCACCCTGAAAGGCCTTATGGACAATGAGTGCCCAATAAATGTAAGCTTTTTAGATTAAACTTTTAGAGAATTTTGCTTAAGAATTTCGCTCCATTGCTTCCACCTGACTTTTTTTTCACATCTTTTCCCTTTCATTTATTTTTCTTGGTACATGTTCTCAGTAATAATGTTCACCTTACTTGCATGGAGTTGCTACATGCACATAGCACATCTTAATTCTTTTTTTACTCCCTTTCCCTCCTACCCTTCCTTCTCTTGATCCATTTACCATTTGAGAAAGATCTATCTTCCTATTATCTTTTATTTTTTTCTTTATTTATATTCTGAATTTCTCATACTATAAGAGAAATTATGCAACATTTAAATTTTTGCCTTGACAATTTTGTATGATAAAATAGTCTATCTCACTCCTCTCTTCCCAATAGAAAGAAAGCTTAATCCAAACAATGCAACAAAACCTTTGCTTTCAAGGTTCATAAAATATTTTGTGCACCTGGAGAAATTAACCAGAAGATTTACTAGTTGATACAAAGTGATTTCCTTGAAAATAACCCATGCCCCTCAACAAAAGAATGCAAAAGATGTGGGGTTTTTAATACAATGAAAATACTATTTAGCCATAAAAAAAGATAAACTTGAAACATTTCTAAGTAAATAGATGAACCTTGAGACCATACTCTAAAATGAAATAAATCAAGCTCACATGTGTAAACATCTCATGGTCTCTCTGGTATGAGAAACTGAAAGAGTAAATAAGTACTAAAATGTACAATAGATATTGTGAAATAGGAAAAAAATTGTTCAAAAAGAAAGAGGAACTAGTGAAGGGAGGGGGGAAAGGAAGGAAGAGAAAAGAGAAAAAATGTTTTTATAAAGGGTACAATGAAATGACACATTATAAATAAAGAGGGGAAGAAGGTTTGAAGGGAGGGGAGGGGATTGGGAAATAAAGAATCAAAATATATCATATACAGGTACAAATCTCTAGTATGAAAATGATCTTTATGTGTATCTAAATTGTACCAAGAAACTTAATTTTAAAGAAAATTTAGATGTTAAAAATTTCAGAATAAATGCTGTCAGTGTACCTGCAATTTATTATTATTAAAATTCAACTTTAATACAATTAAGCTTACTTATTTTAAGACCACCTAAAAAAGAAAAAACAGCAAAGTACAAAAAATTATATACACTACTTTGGTTGTAAAAACAGAACAAACAAAAGTACCAAAACCAAACAAAGTTCTTTGTTATCTACCAAAGAAGCTGAAAACTTATATCCACATAAAAACCTCCAAAAGGATCCTCATAGAAACTTTACTTATTATTACCAAAACTTGGAAATAACAGATACGGTGAATGAGAGAATAAGCTGTGGGATATCTAAATGGACAGAGGTGAATGGGTAAACTGAGGGACAACCAGACATTGGGATATAATTAAATGCTAAAAAGATACCAGCTAGCAAGATGGAATATAACAGAAATATAAGTGCATAGTGCAAAGCAAAGGAAGTTGCTATGGTTCCACTGTATTTAGTCTCTATCAGAACGCCTGCTGAGGCTTCATTCTTCAGCTAGCAAGGTAAGGGGGTGGAATGTTTAGAGATAATTAGGTTCTTGGAGCCCTACTTAATGAGTGGGCTAGTTATCTGGATCTCAGTTGGTTAAAAAGGAAGCTTGACCCTGTTCTTCCATTCTTGCACAAGCCAGTTCACCACTCTTACTTTCTCTTCTACTATACAATCTCTTCTGCACTCACTGCTTGCCCTTACACCCCCTACCGTGGGTACAGCACAAGAGCTTCAATAGTCCCTGAACAGATGCCATTACCTACTCCGCCTCTGGAATGATGAGACAAAATAAACCTCTTTCCTCTCCATATTATATAGTATCATGTATTCTAATGGGCTGAAACAGAAGTCAATCTGAAAAAGCTACATACCAAATGCTTCCAGCTAGATGACATTCTAGAAAAGGCAAAACTACTAAGACAACAGAAATGTCAACAGCTGCTAGAGGTTGGAGGTGGAGGAAAGGAACAGGTCAGGAACAAAGGGAGGTTTAGAAGAGTGAGAATACTCGGCATGCTTCTGTAATGATGGGTATATATCATTGTGTGTTTGTCCAAACCAACATAAAGCACCCCAAGAGTAGACTCTACTGTATACTATGATAATCGTGTATCAATGCGGGTTCATCAGATTTAATAAATGAGCTACTCTGAGGAAGGGGTTGGTATTGAGGGAGAGTATGAAAGTGCAGAGGCTGAGGCTACATACTAAATTCATGTACTTTCCTCTGTCTTACTGTGAATCTAAATGTGCTCTAAAAATATACTTAAAATGAAAAATTGAACAGAAATTATAAAATTATGTGTGTTATGATTGCTATGAGAAAGAAATATATGAAGGATAAAACAGAAACTAACAAAATTAGTTACCTAATTAATAAACTAGAAGGATAGATAGGAGTAGGATACAGGAGCCAGGGAAAGAATTAGAACCACTTAGAGTGTATCCTTTTATAGCTTTGCCTTTGATTCTAAACTAATGATTTACATGTTTCAGTCAAAATACATTAATAAAGATGGAGGAAAACTAAAATATTCAAATATACAAGTGATTCTTTCTTAACATCAGATAGATATCAAGACTACACTAAAAGAAACATTTACTCAAGTTAACATTTAAACATTTTAATCATTCTAGATACTCTTGTTGAGGCTTATTTTGAAGACAAACAGAACAAAGAAATCTAGAACTTTATTTTGGGAGATATCTTGTCAGTAGTGGCATTGATGGAGCAACTTGGAAACTACATGTAGAATATTATAAATTTGAAGAGTGAACAATTATACTGATTTTGGGAATCAGTTATCACTATAAATATTTATAGAACATTGATTTTCACTATGAGAGGAGAGAGAATCAAATATAGAATGAAAGAGGAGGAGGAATAATTCTGTCATATTGGGTTAGAATTAGAGATAACCATAGGCACCTATAATTTACAGAGCAGTGTAGCTTTCCTCATAGAAATGCCATGGAAGCAAGGACACTCCAGAAGCAGTGGATACATCTGACACCCACATTTGATTTTTAATATTTTTATTTTTTTAAAAAATTTTTTATTTTTAAGAGAATAAAACAAAAGACAGATCTAAGCAGATCAGAACAGAATAATGTAAGCAACGCAGCACTTCACAACAAGACAATTGGATATTAACAGTAGCTATCATAATGTCTCTTTCTATGAAATAGTTGAGCTTAGCTTAATACACAATAATGTCAAACATAACAAAATAGAATAAAACCACTCAAGACAATGAAAGTATTACAAGGTATTCTGAACCAAATAACCAAAGGTGAACAATGGCTACTATATTATCTCATTTTCTATAAAAAATTTGTTTATACTATCATACATATTAAAATCCAGTAAGACACACTGTGAAAGAACCAATGGTAATAGAAAGACAAAAGCATGGTAGGACTTCAGAGCAAGATGATATCAAATCAACAATGTCTGTCATATTGTCTTTTCTTCAAAGTAACTATTCATACCATTACATATATTAAGATCAAACAAAAGAGAATAAAACCATTCCAACCAATGAATGAAAACATAAGATTTCAAAGCAATATAATGGTGAACCATGATTACCATAAAATCTTCTGTACTCTTACCATTTCTTACACTAGGGAGGCTGTACAGTATTTATACATGTGAGTTTGATTTATTTTGCTTATGAGTATGGGCTCAAGTTGTGTCCATTTATTTATAAATATCTCAATGTGATCACTCTTTATAGTTGAGTAGTACTCCATTGTATAAAGTACTGCAATTTTTTTATCCATTCCTCAGTTGATGGGCACTTAGGTTGTTTCCAAGATATGGCTATTACACACTGTGCTGCTATAAACATGGGTGCACATATATCATTGCAGTAAGACGTTTTCAGTTCTTCTGGGAATATGCCTAAGAGTGGAATAGCTGGGTCAAATGGGACCTCCAACCCCAGCTTTTTGAGGAATCTCCAGATTGACCTCCACAGTGGTTGCACCAGTCTACACTCTCACCAACAGTGCAGAAGAGTTCCTTTTTCCCCACAGCCTCTCCAGCATTTGTTGTTGGTAGTTTTGTTGATCCTGGCCATTCTTTCTGGAGTGAGATGGAATCTCAGTGTGGTTTTAATTTGCATTTCTCTAATGACCAATGATGATGAACATTTTTTAATATATTTATTTGCCATTCATATTTCTTCATCTGAGAACTGTGTGTTCATCTCGGATGCCCATTTTTGGATTGGGTCTTTAAATTTTGGGGGTCTGATTTTTTTTAATTCTTTATAAGTTCTAGACAGAAGTCCTTTGTCTAAGGGACAGTTCACTAAGATTTTTTTCCCAGTTTGTGGGTTTTCTTTTCACTCTGCTAGAGATTTCTTTGGACATGCAGAAACTCTTTAATAAGACGTGATCCCAGTTATTGATTCTGGGAAGTATTTCCCAGGCAGTTTGGTTCTTGTTCATGAATTTTCTACCTACCTCTATGTCTTCAAGATTTTTACCTACTATGTCTTGCAACAGATTTAGTGTTTCTGTTTTAATATTTAGATCTTTGATCCATTTAGATTTTAGTTTAGTACATGGTGATAGGCATGGGTCTAATTTTAGTTTTCAGCATATGGAAAGCTAGTTTTTCCAGCACCATTTATTAAAGAGACTATCATTCTTTCCAGTGAACATGCTTGGCCCCTTTATCAAAGATAAGGTGGTTGAGTGTGTTTGTAGTTCTATCTTCTAGTTTATTCCATTGATCTTCAGGTCTGTTTTTATTCCAGGACCATGTTGATTTTATTATGGTAGCTTTATAACTTCGGGATTGTGATGCCTCCTGCCTTGGCTTTGCTGCTTAGAATTGTCTTTGCTATCCTAGGTCTCTTCTGGTTCCAGATGAATTTTAGGAGTGATTTCTCTAGATCTATGAGGTATGTTAGTGGTATTTTCATTGGGATTGCATTGAATGTGTATAACAATTTTGGGAGAATGGCTATTTTCACAATATTTATTCTTCCTATCCATGAACAAGGGATGTCTTTCCATTTTCTGAGATCCTCTTTGATTTTTTTTTCAGGGTGTTATAATTTTCCCTGTACAACTCTTTTACATCTTTCGTTAGATTAATTCCTAAGTATTTGAATTTTTTGGATGCTAGTTGTGAAGGGTGTGGCTTCTCTTATTTTTCTCTCAGTGAAATTGTTGTTAGTGTATAAGAATGCTATTGATTTTTGAGTATTGACTTTGTATCCAGCTACATTGCTGAATTTATTTATTATATCTAGGAGTCTTTCAATGGAGGTTTGGGGGTCTTCTATGTAGAGTATCATGTCATCTGCAAATAATGATAATTTAACTTCCTTTTTTCCTATCTTTACTCCTTTTATTTCTCTCTCTTGTCTAATTACTCTGGCTAGTATTTCCAGTATTATGTTCACTAGAAGCAGTGATAAGGGACATCCTTGTCTTGTGCCTGATTTCAAGCACAGATAAAGGCTTTCAGTTTTTGGCCATTTAATATGTCACTGGCTGTTGGTTTTTGTAGATGGCCTTTATAATATTGAGGAAAAGACCATCTATTCCAATTCTCTGTAAGGTTCTTATCAAGAATGGGTGTTGGATCTTATCAAAAGATTTTTCTGCATCTATAAAAATGATCATGTGATTCTTACTTTTGGCTCTATTGATATGGTGGATTACATTTATTGATTTACATATGTTGAACCATCCCTGCATGCCTGGGATGAATCCCACTTGGTCATGGTGTATAATCTTCTTGATGATTTGCTGCATCCTGTTTGCCAATATTTTATTGAGAATTTTTGCATCTATGTTCATTAGGGAGATTGGCCTTTAGTTCTCTTTTTTAGTTGGATCTTTATCAGGTTTTTGTACTAGTGTGATATTTGCTTCCAGGAATGACTTAGGGAGAATTGCTTCCCTTTCAATTTCATTGAAGAGTTTGAGGAGTGTTGGCATTAAGTCTTCTATATATTTCTTGTAGAATTCCGCAGTGAATCCGTCTGGGCCTGGGCTCTTCTTTGTTGGTAGGGACTTGATTACATTTTCAGTTTCATTAATAGAAATTGGGTTATTCAGCAGTTTTACATCTTGTTGATCCAGCTTTGGTCGTTCGTATGTTTCTAGTAATCTGTCCATTTCTTCTGCATTATCAAACCTATGAGAGTAGAGGTTTTTGAAGTAGGTGTTGATGATCTTCTGTATTTCCACAGGGTCAGTAGTGATTTCACCTTTTTCATTCTGTATTGCATGAATTTGAGTCTTTTCTTTCCTTTTTTAAATTAGGTTGGCTAGGGGCTTATCAATTTTATTTATTCTTTCAAAGAATCAACCCTTTGATTCATTGATTCTTTGAATTGTTTTCGTAGTCTCTATTGCATTAATTTCTGCTCTGATCTTTATAATTTCCTCCATTCTTTTGGCTTTGGCTTGCCTCACTCTTCTTTTTCTAGATGTTTGAGGTGAAATATCAGGTTGCTTATTTGTGTTCATTTTGTTTTCCTAATGTGGGAACTCAGTGCAATAACTTTTCCTCTGAGGACCGCTTTCACTGCGTTCCACAGGTTCCTGTAAGTTGTATTTGTATTTCCATTTGCTTGTAGATATTGTTTAATTTCTTCTTTAATTTCCTGTGATGCACTAATTGCTCAAGAGTGTATGATTTAACTTCCATGTGTTCATGGGGTTTTTGCAGTTAGTTTTATCATTAATTTCTAGTTTCATGGCACTATGATCCGATAACATGCATGGGATAATTTCAATTCTTTTGCATTTATTTAAATATGTTCTGTGGGTTAGTATATGGTCTATTGTAGAGAATGTCCCATGTACTGCTGAGAAGAATGAATATTCTGATGTTGTTAGGTAGAACACTCTGTATACGTCTATCAAATCCATTTGTTCACATGTGTGATTCAGTTCTGTTATTTCTTTGCTGATTTTCTGTCTTGTTGATCTTTCCCTTTGTGTCAATGGTGTGTTAAAGTCTCCTGTTAAAATTGTGTTATTGCCTATTTGATTTTTCATTTCTGTTAATACTTGCTTTGTATAGCTGGGTGCGCTGGAATTTGACGAATATATATTTGAGATTGTTATCTCTTCCTCTTGCCGTTTCCCCCTAACTAGTATGCAGTGACCTTCTTTATCTCTCTGGACCATTCTTGGTTTGAAGTTCACATGGTCTGCAAACAGGATAGCTACCCCTGTTTGTTTTTTTTGTTTTTGTTTTTTGAGTTCCTGTTGCATGGAGTATTGTTTTCCATCCTTTCACTTTCAGTCTATGAGTTTCCTTTTGGGTTAGATGGTCTCTTGTAGACAGCATATGGTTGAACATTGTTTCTTGATCCATTCTGCCAGTCTGTTTCTTTTAATTGGCGAATTGAGGCCATTTACACTAATGGTTATAACTGTCATATGTTGGTTTATTGTTGACATGTTATCTTTCTGATGTTGTATCTTAACTTTCCATTATTTTTAATTGTCTCTCTTGCTTAGAGGTTTTTTCCTATGTGTATCCAGAATGTCTTTCAGTATTCTTTGTAGGGTTGGTTTGGTGATCATTTTTTATAGGGTTGGTTTGGTGATCATGAAGTTGTTCAGCTGTTCTTTGTCATGGAAGTATCTTATTTCTCCATCCATTTTGAAGGACAGTTTTTCAGGGTACATCAGTCTCGGTTGGACGTCATTTTCCTTTAGTATCTGAAACACTTCACTCCATGCTCTTCTTGACTTCATTGTTTGTGTTGAGAAGCCTCCTGTGAATCTGATAGGTTTTCCTTTATAGTTGACCTGTCTTTTCTCTTTAACAACTTTTAATATTCTGTTCTTATGTTGGATTTCTGGGATGGTCATTTTTATGTGTCTGGGTGTAGTTTTGTTTTGGTTATGGCTATTTGGAGTTCTATATGCTTCACTAATCTGTATGTCAGTTTCCATACTCATGTTTGGGAAGTTTTCATCTATTACTACTGTAAATAGCCTCTTGATATCATTTGTGTTGTCCCCTTCTTTTTCATTTATCCCTATTAATCTTATGTTGTTTTTCTTTGTATCATCTTGCAGCTGTTGAATTGTTATTTCTGATTTCTTGTTAATTTTAGAAGATCTTTCCTTTCCTGTTCACTAGCTACAATCTTATCTTTGAGGTCTGAGATTCTATCTTCACTTTCATTGAGGAAGTTTTTGCAACTTCCAATAGAATTTTTGATTTTGTGTATATCTCTTTGAATCTGCTTCCTGTATTCTGTTTTTTTCTTAAACTGTTCTTTCAGGGATGCTATTATTTTGCTTTGTTCCTCTAACTTTTTAGCTGTGCCTTCGTTGGATGCATTCAGTATTTCTTTCACAACTTTTGTCATTTCTTCTTTTACCTGGGAGATTATTTTTTTTTATTTAAAGAGAAAAAAAACAGGAAAAACTTAGAAATATTACAGAATTTCAAGAAAAGAAGACAAACAGTAAGAAATCACTAGTTGATACATTACATATTGTTCTTTTAGAAATAGTCAAGTTACAGAATTAAAGCACACAAAATGGACACTAAAGCAGTGAGAGTGCAAACAGATCTGTTCAACAATCCAACAAAACCTAGAAATATGGTCATCAATCCCACACATCTAAACATACATGCAACTATATCTTTTATAGCACTTCCTATTTCCTCTTTTTTTTACAATAGCAATTATACATTTTTAAATTTTTGCTTATACAGAAGAAAAAAAACAAAACAGAAAAAGGGTAGCAACAATACAGAATTCTAATAGAAAGAAAAAGAATGAGAAAAACCCCACTAAGAAATCAGTAATTTATAAATTAAGTACTGTCATCCTGGATGTAGTTGTTCAAGTTATAAAGTTAAAGGGTACATAGTAAATATTCAAACAGTCAGACTACAAACACTTCTGCTCAAAGATCCAACAAAGATTCAGCAATATGGTCATCTATTTTACACACTCAAACATACATGCAGTTATATCCCTTAGAGCACTTTCTTTTCTTCTGTTTTTTACAATAGCAATTACACATTTTGGTTTTATTACTCTTGTAGTTCTTATTTACTTTTTACACTAGAGACACAATATGATATTTATAAATATGATTCTTATTTATTTCATTAATGAGGATAGTCTCAAGTTGTCTGCATTTGCCTATGAAGGCCTCAAGGTCATCCTTTTTATAGCTGAGTAATATTCCATTGTATAAAAATGCCACAATTTTTTCATCCACTCTGCAGTTGATGGGCATCTTGGTTGTTTCCAGTATTTAGCTATCACAAATTGTGTGTCTATGAACCTGGGTGCACATATATCACTGTGATATGAACTTTTCAGTTCTTTGGGGAAAATACCCAGGAGGGGAATAGCTGGATTGAATGGGGCTTTCACTCCTAGTCTTCTGAGAATTCTCCATGTGGATTTCCATGATGGTTGCACCAGTCTACATTCCCACCAACAGTGGAGCAGTGTTCCTTTCTCCCCACAGCCTCGCCAACATTTGTTATCAGTTGATTTCTTGATGGCAGCTATTCTTTCTGGAGTAAGGTGGAATCTCAATGCTGTTTTAATTTGCATTTCTTGAATGACCAGTGATGGTGAACATTTCTTCATGTATTTATTTGCCATTTGTATATCTTTCTCTGAGAATTGTGTGTTCATCTCAGATGCCCATTTTTGGAGAGGGTCTTTGATTTTGGGGGGCTTAATGTTTTTCAATTCTTTATATATTCTGGACACAAGTCCTTTGTCTGAGGGGTTGCTGGTTAAATTTTTTTTCCATTCTGTGGGTTTTCTTTTCACTCTGTTGGTGATTTCCTTTGAAGTGCAGAAATTTTTCAATAATGTGAGATCCCATTTGTTGATTCTTTGAAGTGTTTCCCATGCAGTTGGCATTTGATTCATGAATTTCTGTCTACCCCTATGTCTCCAAGACTTCTACCTACCTTGTCTTCCAGTAGATATAGTGTTTCTGTTTTAATATTGAGGTCTTTGATCCATTTAGACTTTAGTTTTGTGCATGGTGATATGCATGGATCTAGTTTCAGTTTTCAGCATGTACAGAGCCAATTTTCCCAACACCATTTATTAAAGAGACTATCCTTCTTCCAGTGGACATATTTAGTCCCTTGTTCAAATATCAGGTGACTGAGTGTCTTTGTAGTTGTGCTTGCATCTTCTAATCTGTTCCATTGATCCTCAGGTCTATTTCTTTGCCAGTACCAAGCTGATTTGGTCACTGTGGCTTTATAGTACTCTTTCAAGTCAGGAATTGAGATGCCTTCTGCCTTGCTTTTGTTGCCTAGAATTGCCTTTGCTACTCTAGTTTTCTTCTGTTTCCAAATGAATTTTAGGAGTGTGTTCTCTAGATCTGTGAGGTATGTCAATGGTATTTTGATTGGGATTGCATTAAATCTGTATAACACTTTGGGAGTATAGCCATTTTCACAATGTTGGTTCTTCCTGACCAAGAGCAAGGAATATCCTTCCATTTTCTAATATCCTCTTCAATCTCCTTTTTCAGCATAGTATAATTTTCAGCATATAGGTCTTTTACATTTCTAGTTAGGTTGATTCCTAAGTATTTCCTTTTTTTAGATGTTATTGTAAAGGGCGATATTTCCATAATTTCTCTCTCAGTGAGTTTTTTGTTTGTGTGCAGGAATGCTATTGATTTTTGAACATTCACTTTGTATCCAGCTACACTGTTGAACTTGTTTATTACCTCTAGCAGTCTTGTAATGGAGTTTTTTGGATCTTCTATATAGAGTATCATGTCATCTGCAAATAATGATAATTTAACTTCTTCCTTTCCTATCTTTACTCCTTTTATTTCTCTCTCTTGTCTGATTGCCCTGGCTAGTGTTTCCAGAACTATGTTGAAAAGGAGTGTTGATAGTGGACATCCTTGTCTTGTTCCTTATTTTAAAGTGAAAGCTTTCAGTTTTTGTCTGTTTAGTATAATGTTGGCTGTGGGTCTGTCACAGATGGCCTTTATAAGGTTGAGGTAGGCACCATGTATTCCGAGTTTCTGAAGGGTTTTTATCATGAACATGTGTTGGACTTTGTCAAAAGCTTTTTCGGCATCTATTGAGATGACCATGTGGTTTTTGTTTTTGGCTCTGTTGATGTGGTTGGTGTATTACATTTATTGATTTGCGTATGTTAAACCATCCCTGTATTCCTGGAATGAACCCCAGTTGGTCACGATGTATAATTTTCTTGATGATTTGCTGCATTCTATTTGCCAGTATTTTGTTGAGAATTTTTGCATCAATGTTTGTTAATGAGATTGCCCTATACTTTTCTTTTTTGGTTGCGCCTTTCTCTGGTTTTGGTATCAGAGTAATACTTACCTCCAGGAATGGTTTAGGGAGGATTGCTTTTTTCTCAATTTCATTGAAGAGTTTAAAGAGTACTGGCATCAAATCTTCTCTAAATTTCTTGTAGAATTCAGCTGTGAATCCATCAGGACCTGGGCTTTTCTTTGTTGGTAAGTTTTTAATTACAGTTTCAATTTCAATAGCTGATATTGGGTTGTTCAAAATTGCTATATCTTCTTGGTTGAGCTTTGGTGGTTCATATGTTTCTAGAAATCTGTGCATTTCCTCTGTGTTTACCACTCTATGTGAGTATAGATTTTCAAAGTAGGTATTCATGATCTTTTGAAATTCCATGGGATCTGTAGTAATTTCTCCCTTTACAGTTCTTATTGCATGAATTTGGGTATTTTCTTTCTTTCTCTTGATAAGGTTAGCTAGGGGTTTGTCAATTTTGTTTATTCTCTCAAAAAACCAGCTTTTTTATTCATTAATTCTTTGTATTTTTTTTTAGTTTCAATTGCATTGATTTCTGCTCTAATCTTTACAATTTCCTCTCTTCTATGAGCTTTGGGTTTCGCTTGCTCTTCTTTTTCTAGACACTTGAGATGGAGCATTAGGTTGTTTATTTGTGCTTGTTCTGTTTTCTTGATATGAAAGTTTATTGCTATATATTTCCCTCTGAAGACTGCTTTCATTGCATCCCACAGATTACAGTATGTTGTTTCTATATTTTCATTGAATTGTAGGTAGAGTTTTATTTCTTCATTAACTTCATCCGTAGCCCACTGGTTGTTCAAAAGGCTGTTATTTAATTTCCATGTATTTATGCAGGTTTTACAATTTCTTTTGCCATTCCAATTTCAGTGCTCTATGGTCAGATACTATATATGGTATGATGTCAATACATCTGCATTTACTTAAGAATGTTTTATAGGATAATATATGTTCTATTTTGGAGAATGTCCCATGTGCAGCCGAGAAGAACGTGTATTCTGATGTGGTTGGGTGGAACACTCTGTAAACATGTACGAAGTCCAATTGATCACAGGTATGATTTAATTCTGTCATTTCTTTGCTGACTTTTTGTCTAGTTGATCAATCTCTTTGTAACAATGGGCTGTTAAGATATCCTGATATAATTGTGTTCTTGTGTATTTTGTTTTTCATGTTCATTAGTATCTGTCTTACACAGTTGGGTGCTCCTGTATTTCGTGCATATATATTTATAATTGTTAGTTTTTCCTCTTGAATTTTACCACTAACAAGTATGTAGTGACCTTCTCTCTTTTAATCAATTTGGGTTTGAAGTTTATGTTGTCTGCAAATAGAATAGCTACCCCTGCTTTTTTCTGGGTTCCTGTTGCATGGAATACTGTTTTCCATCCTTTGACTTTTATGAGTTTCCTTTTGGGTCAGATGTGTTTCTTGTATATAGCCTATTGTGGGGTCCTGTTTCTTGATCCATTCTGTCAATCTATTTCTTTTTATAGGTGAATTGAGGCCATTTATATTTATGGATATCATTGATACATTATGTTCTGTTTGCCACTTTGCCATGTTATGTTCCAGTTGTTTCTTTTTTCTGCTTTTCCTCTTATTTAATTGCTTATCCTACCTGGTCATTTCTTTCTGTTGTTGTTTTGGGGATTGTGGTCATTTTTATCTCTGTCTAGTATGTTTTTCAGTACTCTTTCTAGGGTTGGTTTGGTGGACATGAATTTCTTCAGTTGTTCTTTGTCATGGAAGTATTTTGTTTCTCCATTAAATTTGAATGAAAGTTTTTCTGGGTACATCAGTCTGGGTTGAAGGTTGTTTTCTTTCAGGGCTTGAAATACCTCACTCCAAGCTCCTCTTGACTTGAGGGTTTGTGCTGAAAAGTCTGCCGTGATTCTAATGGCCTTCCCTTAATAGGTGAGTTGTGTATTTTCTCTGACAGCTTTTAATATTCTGTTTTTATGCTGTATGTCTGAGATCTTAATTATTATCTGTCTGGGTGTGGATTTATGTTGATTGTGACTGGTGTTCTACATGCCTCACTTATCTGCCTATCAGATTCTTTCCCCATGTTTGGGAAATTGTCTGCTATTATTTCTGTAAATACTTTATGTATGTCATTTGCCTGAACTCCTGTAGGTTCCAGGGAGCAGACCCCTGAGGTGGGCTTGTGTTGAGTTCCAGTCGCAGGGCGGGCCCTCAGTGGAGGTTCTGGGGAGCCTATGCCTGAGGCAGAGTTGTGCTGAGTTCAAGGTGGCAGGGCAGGCCCTTGGTGGAGGTTCTGGGCATCCTTGCCCTGAGGCAGGCTTGTGCTGAGTTCCTGGTGGCAGGGCTGGCCCTTGGTGGAGCTTACAGGGAGGTTACCTCTGAGGGGGGCTTGGGCTGAGTTCCTGGTGGCCGGGTGATTTCCCTGGTTGACAGAAGGTCACTGGGCATGGTCTACTCAAGCCAGTGGAACCTCTGGGGCATAGTCCAGTGTCCTAGGGGGCTGGCCAGGCACCCAGCCACCGGGATCGATGGTCCCAAACTTTTCCCGGGCCTGCCCTGGTGAGCTGCAACTCACCTCATGGCGGCAGCACAGGTCTGGCTCCTACATTTGATTTTTAAATACTATTTCCCACTGAAGCAGCATAGATTCTTTCAATAAATATCTGATTCCAGGTTTTCCATACAGCAAAGAATAAACAAACTTTGGAGTATCTTATTCAGAGAGAAAATAAGAATTTACCCAAAGATTAAAAGTCACCTTTAAAGTACTCTTAACTGAACAAATTAAGATGATTTAAATGTAAATATGAAAAAGAGGAATAATTATAGATTTAATTAAAAAATAAACCCATATATATATGTATATATGCATACATATACACATATATGCATAATTACCAATATAAGAAATATATAAGTGGGCTGTGGATTTAGCTCAGCAGCATAAGTGCCTGCCTGTCAGGCATCAGGTTGTGAGTTCAATCCCTGGTACAAAAAAAAAAGTATATATATATACATATATATGGAAAAATTGAAATATATATAGGAAGGGGGGATATAAAGCTCCATTCTGAAAACATGAAGTAATGAATGTAAATGAAAAATTGCCATCATTTTATAGCCAGAATATAAGAATGATGCAGGCATAAATATTAGTACATGTTTAACCTATTGAGAGAAAGATTATCTCCTCAGTGTTTTATTTTTAGTTATAAATTTGAAAGATTCCTTCATAAGGAAAAATCTGATGGACACCACCTTGAGAGATCAAATTTAAAGTCAGCAATGGAGGGAAACAATGACTCACTGAATCTCCCAAGGTGTTTCTTTAAAAGGATGCAACATAATCATTGCATTTCTTCCTGAAATGCTTAACATATAGTGAATTATTAGAAAATAATCAGAAAAACCTCCACTTAGGGACACTCTCAAAAGAACAATGGTCTTGATTCATCAAAAAAAAAAATGTTTGTGTCATAAAAGACACCCTCCACACACCAAAATTTTCAGGTAACTATTCTAGATTAGAGAAAACAAAGAGGTAACAATTATATGCAAATCACAATCTTTGCTTGGATAATGAATCAAAACAAAAAGTGAAGTTTTAGGCGGAACTGTGGAAGTTTGAAATGAATTGAATATTAGATAATTATATTGGATCTATACCAAATTTTTGAGGTTGTTAATTATATTGTCATCTTAGTTACTTTTCTCTCTCATTGTTGATGTAAACTACCTGATGCCCAACATGAAGGAAGAAAAGGTTTATTTGTTATGGTTTTTGGAGGTTTCAGCCCATACTCTACTGGCTCCAAGACAGGATGGCATGGCACAGGGGCAGCTGTTCATGGTGGCTGCCAACAGCAAAGGCAACCAAAGCAAAAGAGAAAGAAAACACCCCTTCTTCCCTCCTTCATATTGTATGCCTGCTCCATTCCTGGGAGGGTGCAGCACTCACACTGCTAATCCCGCTGACAGACAACAAACTAATAACAGCCACTAGATTCAGCCACCACCATGACTGCATGAGGAGGCTTCAGGGGCCATCTAGACACAAACCATAGCATTCCAACCCTGGTTCCCCAAAGACCCATGTATATCCTTTATACAAAAGACATTTAGTCCATCTTCAAGAGTTTCCAAAGTCCTAACTTTCTGCATTGCTGAAAAGTCAAAGTCCCAAGTCTCCTCTGAGATCTAAGGCAAACTCTTAGCTAAAAGCCCTTGTATGAATAAAAACAAAGTTAAACACTTCCAACATATAATGGCACAAGATAAACATTACCATTCCAAAGGGTACGAATGAGATACAAAGGATTGGGACCAAAGGAAGTCCAAAATCCAGCAGAGCAAACATTAAGTTCTGGAGTTCCATGCTCAGAGTCTGAAGCAATCTGCTTGCGAGCACCAAAAGGCTTGGGTGACTCCACCCCCACAGGACTCCAGGGGTTTCCACTCCCACAGCTTCTCTCTTAAGCTCATTCTGATCAATCTTTGCAGCTTTCCTTGGATGATCCATTTTCCTGGCTTTTCCAAACTTATGGGGTATCCACTGCACCTTTGGCTTCACATTTACAGCTTTACATATTGCCTTCTCAGAGGCACACTGCCTGGCCTCCCAGGCCTTTTGAAATCAAGCTGGAAGCTGCCTTAACCTCAGAACTCATGCATTTTGCTTGCACCTAAAATTAGCACCACTTGGATGCTGCTACGGTCTGCTGCCAGCTGGAGCAGTAGCCAGGCTTTCCTCTATCTTGGCTGTAGGGGTCAAGTGCCTGGATTGTTGAGCTCTCTGAACCTGATTGTGAGGAACAGCTTCTCTGTGGTGCCACCACTCTGGAATCTTGTGTGGCTGGCACCATTTTGGAACCTCTTGTGGCCTCTTCTTCTACTCTAGAACATGGCACTCTGCAGCTTTCTCCTCTAAGCAAATCTTTAACTTTTGCAGTTTTGAGGCTGCAAAGGGTGGAGACTCATTGCTTCCTGGGATGCTCCCAGGCCATCTTTTGTATTTCTCTGTTCCTTCTTAGCAATTGAGGTCTCAGCTTTATCTTTATAGTCCACAGCTTTCTGGCCAAACTCACAATGTTTTAAATCATCCTGCTTGGCTCTTTGCTCTTGATTTACAATGTAAATTTGGCTCAAAGCCCCAAACAATAGCTATGACACTACCTCAATGTTTGATTATCTTGAAATTTCTATTGCCAGATTAATCAGTCCATTGCCCTTAATTTAATTCTCAGGCAGTCTCTGGAAATGAGCAAAATGCAGACAAACTTTCTGCCAAGCCATAACACACACTGTGTGGAGTCCAACAACCAATGCAGTCCTTCCTCCCAGCAGAAACCTCCTGAGCATAGTCTTTACCAGCAGGTTTTCTATCAGCCTTCTGATCTCCTGAGCTCTTACCAGAAACTCCCATGCAGAACAGCCTAAGCTGTTCCAGTGCCACTCTTTCAGGCAACATCTCCAAAATTTTCCAAACTCTTCCCACAAGCCATTCCCAAAAGCTCTTGAACCACATGGTCAGGTACAGTCACAGCAACAACCCCACTTCAGGTACCAATTTCTGTTGTAGTCAGGGGTTGCAGTGAGAACAATTATAATCAAGAGATAGAATTTATAATATTATTTTATGATGGCCACCCAGAGTTAAACACAAGAAAGTGCTGGAAATCTGTCTACAACACTAAAGACCCAAAATATTCAGTCAAGGTCCTGGATCTCACAGCAATGTCCTGCATGAGTCCAGCTGAAGACCTAGAAACCATGACCATGCCTCCCATGAGTCCAACTGGAGGTCTAGAGCCCACAAAAAGGACTCACACCAGTCTGTTTTACAGATCTACTGGTAAGGCCCAAAGGTTAGAGGTAGAAGCCAGAGAGTTTATGTCAGCAGGATGAAGGAGCTGTGCTAGTAGGTTGAGGGTTCTACACTGGAGATGAGAAGTCATGTTCAAAATGAGGACCAGGAAAGACCTGAAAAGTGCTGCAGCCATCCTCAGTGACAAGGAGGTCCCAAGCTCTTCTGACAATGAGAACAGTCTGGTAAATGCCAAAAATCCAGTGTGAAAATCTTCTCCTGGAGATTAAACAGCACACATCTTTCCCCCTGGAACCAGGCAGCAATGCTTAATGTAAGGACCAGAGTACCCCCAAAGTGAACCACAGCCACGTTCACCAACAAGGTCTTGAGCTCCTCTGATGATAATGGCCAAACTCATACTGGGGAAGCTAGTCACAATGAGCTCCTCCAGGAGAACAAATGGCTCAAAACAGCAACATTTAGGAGAGCCCACAATGCCTCATTCTTCTTCTCTACATCTCTATTTAAGTTTGCAACTTTCCTGAAGTGGACCATCTACACTCAGAACCATGCCAATTTAATTCAGCTGCTATTAAGTTGACCACCAGTTTTTAATTCATAACAATTGTTATCATGCAGTACAATGTCCTATTATTTGAATACACATAGAGAAGGATTTAAATGCATTCAATTAACTCCTTAAAGGTTCAGGGAAAAAATATATCTTTATAGACAGAAACATAAAGCAAATGCTATGAGCAAAACCAGTTACTGAACAAAATTTTAAGGCTTACCCAAAGAAAGAAGTAAAAAAAGCACAAACAAATGGAAACAATGTGCTTTCCAGCTTTGAGCCACCTGCTGGAGCACCCATACATAATAAAACATAAGTGCTATGATCAATTCACTCCTTCCATGCCACATTTGAGCAAGTCAACAAAATCTGCATTATCTCACTTTTATTACTTCAACTTAGGTAAATAGAGGTCTAACCAGCTCCATGGATGGAATGAACACCTTCAGCAGTATACTCACAACCTCCCTTATTTGATAGAGAAAAGTAGGACACAGCTGAAAATCCTTTTTGAGACTGAAAATCAGAACTCTGAATCCACATCTCATTTGTGATTCACTTCCTTTCCTCATTCCCCCAAGGTCTTCAGCTCTGACCTGTAAAGAGCTTAGAAGTCATCACTCCTATCCTTACAACAACAAAAAGCTGAACAAGCTGAAAATCAACAACTTTTTTCTGACTTATGAAAGCACTAAGGTGCAGAATGAATCACCACCCCAAAATCTGGAAAAAAAAAAAAAACAGGTGAATACAGAAAATTACAGCTGGGATGGTTTACCTAGAGCAGAAGCTTCTGGAGTTATGAACCATTAGGAGCATATAAATATAATTTTGATGAGGCTGTATATGACTAACTTGAGACTAGGAACCCCCTGGGGGACGTAGTATTGGGTAGATTCCATTTTTGTGGGTTTTGGCACAATACCCACCAGGATCTCAAGGTAAATGCCAAATTCACCTCATCCAGTAGTGCATGCTGAAATATACCTATAATATAGCATTTTCTATAACAAAAGGCTTCAATGAAAAACACTTTATTAGAGCCCCATTTTACCTAGGCAGAAGGAAGAAAGCCCTCCTTTAGCCGTTTTGTTTCACCTCAGGGTATGAAAAAGGAAGAAGGTAAGAAACATGAAAAGAATTTTTAAATTAAAAATATAGATCATTTATTCCAGGACAAAGATGAAATTCTTGAGTATAAGTCTAAAAAATACATACAGAGTCTTAATAATATAAAAATCATAAGGGTTACAGAGTGATCAAAAAGAAAAAATCATTTTTGAGGTTCAGAGATTGCTGACAGGTAAACTGCCACAGAGACAGTATACTGGTAATTGAATATCCAGAAAGAATAATTTTTGGAATCTAACAATACTTTGCAAGGTTTGAGAAAAACCTGAGTGTGTAGTTTAGGTCCCAGCTGGGCATTTCAATAGACTTATCAATATTGGCCACCACACTGATTTACACATTTTTAGCTGCTAGACTTGCTTCAACTCTGCTTTATCATCCCCAAAGAGCACAAAGTTGTACTATGAACTTCTTGTTATAAAGGCCCAAAAGCTGGGTATGGCATGGCAGACCAGGACACCTACTTACTGAGGAGCATGAGATGGGAGGCTCATTTACCCCCACAAGTTCAAAACCAACCTGGGCAACACAGAGAGATACCATCTCAAAAAGAAGAAATTGAAAATAAAAGGCCAAGCCCACTTTTCCATGAATTACTTGTCCAGTTTAACTGAATCTGCATTTCCTGATTTACAAATCTATTTTATACCTGAGTAAATCCATCTTTGCTTATATTTTAACCTTGCTCATGATTTCCTGGTTTACAGACTATATGCTAAATGCAGAAAACTACAAAACCCTGGTGGAGAAATAGTATACAAAACAGAAGATAAAAATAAGTAGAGATACTCTCTTATAGTTAAGAAAATTCAGTATTTAGGGGATATCAGGTCTTCCCAAATTGTTCCAAAACCTCAAAGCAATAGTAATCAAAATCCCAGAAAGCTATTCTGTAGTTCCAAAATCTATATGGAAAGTGAGAAGACCCAGGATGACCATATAATAGCTCTAAAGAAAAATAAACTTAGGGGACTAATAGTACACAGCTTCAAGATTTATTATGAACAGACAATAATCAAGAAGTCATGGTGTTGGTGAAAGAAAAGGTGCACAAATCAGTGAAACTGAATAGAAAGTCCAGAGGTGGACTCAAACACATCTAATCAAGTGATCTTTGATGAATGGGTCAGAAGTAAGTTGATGGAGAAAATGTACCCTTTTCAGCAAATAAAGCTGGGATAGTTGTATATTAAAATGCAAAAAACAAACAAACCTATCTAGACATGACCTTACTATTCACAAAAATTAACTCAAATGGACTATAGACCTAGGTGTAAAACATTACTATAGTTATAGTATGGATCTAAAGTGTCCCCCCAAGATCTTGTGTATTAAGAGATAGAACCTTTGTAAGGTACTGGGAGTCTCTAACCTCATCAGTGGATTAAACCATTGATCAGATCATAATTTGTTGGCATTACTTAGAAGCAATGGAAATTTAGGAGATAGACCTAGTTGAAGTAAATGGGTTATGGGGAACATGACTTTGGGATTATAATTTATCCTTGACCCCTTCTTTGCCTTTCTCCTCTCCTCTCCTCTCCTCCCCTTTCTTTTCCTTTCCTCTCCTCCCCTTTCCTTTCTTTTCTTTTCCTTTCCTTTCCTTTCCT